>JAFBJT010109500.1:0-12287 GCA_016785325.1 Chascanopsetta lugubris
ACGTAATCGTTTGTTTCTTGTGTTGTCTTTTGCGCAGAGATACGACACACGGAACTGCTGTACCTAATAAACTGGCACTAACCTCTGAAGCCCTCTTTCTTCAGGCTCCTCCCACGGACCGGACACACCCCTCCTCCCTCTGACCTGCATGAAGACAAACACAGGAGGAGAGGACCCCCCTCTTCCTCTTCCTCTTCCTCCTCCTCCTCCTCCTCATCACCACCAGTCGACACTGACGCTCACACCAACAAGGATGTGAGCGCACACACGGAGCATGGAACCAGCACTGTATATAAATATAAATATAGTCCTCTGCGCCCAATCAGCATGTTCTGCACTTACATGACTAAGCATTATGCATTAATGAGCCACACCCGAGTCACCACCACCGCATATCCTGTAGGACTAACGCAGTACTTCTTATCGAAGCGCACAGTATGTAGTCTGCTGGACTCCATCCATTGTAAAAGAAGGTTTTTACTAAATCGTAAACATCTTAATAATATATATATATATATATATATATAAAAGCAAATAAATAAGGCGAGAGAAACAACATGTACTGTGTTTATAAAACTAGAATGTGATGGATGATGACGGTTGCTGTAGTTGACCAATGAAAACCTTGCAAACATGTGTTAATAAAATCTGAGGAAATGCGACAGGGGGCGCTGTTGTTGTCGTCTGTTTGGTGACAGTTGCATTTTTATGTATGTAAAGTACAACCAATATACGCGTGTCATTTCTGTATTTTGGATTTTTATTTCATATTCTACCATGTTCACTTTAAACCCACTCACTCAACCACAGCCTGAGGATTAAAGGGACATTTCAACAGATATTTGCTGATTCAATTAGCTCTGCAAAGGTGACTGCCCCCTAGTGGCCGTCGGCAGTACAGGTTCTGAATTACATTGTATTTACGTCAGCAGGTGGGATTAAACAATTAAAGGTACAGTGTGTATGATTTTGTGACACCTAGTGGTAGAGTTGGATATTGCAGCTGAACACCTCTCTCCTCACCCTTCGCCTAAAAGCATGTGGCAGAACCTATGGTGGCCTCCATTTTTAATTCAAACTCAAAAGGTGTTTAGTTTGTCCATTCTGGGCAACTGTAACAAAATGGCAGCCTCCATGGAGAGGACACACAGCTGCTGTAAATATTTAGGTTTTTATCAAAGAATAATGAAAACAATCATTTGCACCTTTAAGTGATTAAATATATATAGAATTTCTGCAAGCAGATCATTTGACCTTTGACCTTAATCCTACACACTGTACCTTTAATTTCCAAAGATGGCGGGTACGCACAGACACATGTTGGTAGATTCTGTGTCCTGACCCGGTCCTGACCCGGTCACAGCTGCAGGACACAGTCGGTGCCCGGGTACTGAGGCAGGTTGAGCTGGTACTTCCTCTCCAGACCCGGCGGCACGAAGCGACCTCCCAGGAAGTGATAGCGCCCCCTGAAGGACGAGGCCGACTTCTTAGGCGCGGTGAGAGAGATGAGCATGTCGGGCTGGAGTCCGTCCACGCTGCCCTGCTCCACATCCCAACCTTTAACACACACAACACACACACACACACACACACACACACACACACACACACAGATAGTATATGATTATGTGCACAGTAAACAACAAAACAATACACGAGATCTTCAAACAGCCAAGTGAAGATAATTGATTTGTTTTTATACCCATTAACTTATGAAAGTAAATATTAGACGAGTAGACAATAGAAAATAAATATCTTAAATATCAGTAATGGAAATCATTTGATCTAAATCCAAAGGTTTGTCGGACAGTCGAAAACAGGGGCACTTTATCTTTTGTCGGATGAAGAAAAAGCGCACGGACCTGACGGGATGTCGATGCTGGCGATGGGGACGGTGGTTTTCTTCAGGACGTCCAAGATGGAACCGAAAGGTTCCCGCACTGCACCTTTAAAGCTGAAGCCGAAGATGGCGTCGATCACCACGTTGTAGGCCTGGTCGATCACTGCGGCCTGAGGAGACGATTGTACCCAGAGAAATGAATAAGTAATATTTACTGAGAATACACCACAAATGACAGCATCAGTCACTGGTCGAGTTTCTGAAAGTGGGATTTACAGCCATAAAACGCCCCCACATGAATATTTGAGGCTTCGTGTTTTCCCCCTCATCTCTCATCACCTGTAATTCAGCGCTGCAGATAAAATGCAGAGTCATAAACACAACAAACGGAAAACATTTCCTCCACCGCCGACCGTGAATTATTGATTAACGCCCGACCTCAGGCATCTCAGTCAGGAAGGGGATCTCCATCTTCTGGCACTGTGTGGTCAGGCCCTGGAACAGAGGCTTGTTGGGTCTCTTCGGGTACAAGATGGCCGGCTGGTACCCCTGAAATGATGACATCATACAAGTGACATCATCACACTGCTGCTGCTGCTGCTGCTGCTGCTGCTGCTGCTGCTGCTGCTCGTCTCACTGCTCCACTCACAAAGAGTTTGAGGTGGCGAGCGCAGACCAGGCCGTCGCCTCCGTTGTTTCCTGGTCCACAGATCACCAGCAGAGATGGATTCTCCTTCACCAGGGAGGTGAGAGGATACGCCTGAGAACACACACACACACACACACACACACACACACACACACACACACACCATCGATACAGAGGAGAGGCGGAGTCAAGAGTAATCTGATTTAGACGTACATTTACACTTTCAACGCAAAAACCGTTTTCCCGGTCACACACGACATTTGACATTGTGTGGCATTAAGGGGCGTGGCCTCTTGAGTGACACCTGGGCACATTCTGTGGATGCTGTGACAGCACCGCGGGCCCACCCCTGCTCTACCTCTGCGCCGCCTCTTTGCCCATATCCGGGTGAACCAGGAAGTAGGAGGAGTTACAGAGTGAAGCGCCCACTCCGAGCCTCATTGAAGCCCCCTGCAGAAACCAATGGGTGAGGTCACGGACGCGGCGTCCATCTTTACACGCAGTCTGTGGTGGCGACTCACCCGCGTGACGGCCGTGGCACAGCTGAGTCCGGCGAGCTCCATCAGCTGATCCACGCTGAAGCCGTACTCACTGAACAGCTCCTCGTCGATGTGCTGCGCCTCCTCCTGCCTGAAGGAGCAGCCGCAGTTCAGAATGGGACACACGCATATTCAACCTTAAAGGTGCAGTGTGTAAGATTTGGTGACCTCTAGAGGTGAAGTTGCATGTCGTGTCCATCACCTCACCCTCACCCTTCTGAACATGCAGGAGAACCTGTGGTCGACTTCAGTCGTCATTAAAACTAAAAAAGATGTTTAGTACGTCCACTTTTACTACTGTAAAAACATGGCCGCCCCCGTAGAGAGGAGCCGCTCCTCATGTAAATATACATTAATGGGCTCATTTAAGGGTGATGGGGAAAAAATGATACATTTAGGTGATTATGAATTCGTGAAAATATCAGTATGTGATTGTTTTGTAATGTTTTTTCGAAGGGACAAAAGTGACTGAAACCGTACACACTGCACCTTTAACGCTTTGTTTACATAATGTCGAACCTTACCCGAGGTATTTGACAGCCTGGGCCATGGTGGACACGGCCCTGCTGCTGCTGCTGCTGCTGCTGCTGCTGCTGCTGCTGCTGCTGAAACAGTCCTTCCTGTGGTTGTTAGCGGCGGTGGACAGAGGACATGTCCCCGGCTGAGCCAGGACAGAGGCGGCTCGAGAGGAGACAAGGACGCCGATCCCAAACAGCGTGCGCACGCTCAACAACATCCAGAGGGATCTGAACAACACGGGGGATGGAGAGAGTTCACCCTCTCATCCATCACATGACCTCATGACTCTGGAGCTTCAGTTGGAACAAGGAGCTTTTACATGAAGCTGTGGTTGAGACAGACACGTCCTCAGACACAGTCTCTACAGCTGCTCATGGTGCTGACGTCACGGTTTCACTGCGTCCGCCTGCACCGTGTTTACCAACATCCATCATCCCTGAGTCCTCGGCTCCTGCGCACTTTGCTTAAAAAGGATACAGTGATGACTTAAGGTTTCTTTAAAATAGCCTGTAAATCATGGGAATCTGCAACGTAAACAGTTATTTCTTTCTTGATTATCTACATAAATAGTTATTTCTATAGTTATAGAGTGATTTTCCTATTTATTACAGAATTGACTATTACTTCTGCTCTGTTGATTAATCAATTTATTTATTATCATTAAAAAATCAGGAATTACTTATTTGGCATTTTGGAACTATCTATGGATATCTTTAAATGAATAAATAAAATGTAAATACAAATTTGCCGCAATTACACAAAATAAAAGTGTACAGATGGGATCATCTTAGTAACATACAGCTGAACGTGATGTCATCCCAGGCCACGTTGACATTATTTTGATTAATCTTTATTTACATCTGGTTCACACAGCCTCAGGTTTGTCAACTTCTCTGTTCTTAGAAGCTACTTTGCCCTCAACAAACATGGCGGTGACATCCAGGTGTCTTAACCGTGTTGAATAGTGTTGTGAGTCACTTTGTGAAAAGTCTGGAAGGTTAAAAACACTAAGAGAACAAACTGCACTCACAGACTGTAGCTTCACTGTTGTGGTAAGTTAGCTAGCTAACGTTAGCCGCCCGGCTACTCCTGTTTACTCTTCACAGAAATATATGAATACACTCTTTAAATATTGTATTATTTCACGGAGGACGACTAAACAAACTCCGTCGTCCTTCAGAACAACTTACGGGTCAGTGGGGGGCTGTCAGACGAGCGGGGCAGCCGAGCCACATCTGACACAGGAGGTGTGTCGGCTACTTCCGGGTTTATTACAAAATAAGATACAACTTCCGTTTGCTGACGGAAACACTTGATTTCTGAAGGTTCAGCAACATGATGGAGCGGTAATTTGCTGAGTACGTGTAAAAATGTAAATATGACAGAAAATAGAGAAGATCCACATTATTATTATTACTATTATTATTACATTAAAATATTTTTAAAATAGCAAGCTATTTTCAGTTATCACAGCGAGAAGAACAACCATTTTGACACTTCACAATTTCTCTATGTAAAAGTAATAAACATGAAAAATTGAACACATTTTTGAAAAAAAGTCTTTATTAAAATCAGCCAAAAATACACAATAATCTGTGGCTCTGTAGGGTTGTATTCACTTTACCCTGGTGAATATTCCCTGCAGCCAGACTGCGTCATGTTTACGTAGCATGAGGGAACGTTTATATATTCATATATATATCCAAATAACTGATAAGTTCTTTGTTTAGTGTCTGGTAAACATTTCAGCTTGTAGTTGATACCAATACACATAAAAAACAAAGCGATTCAAGAAAATATGCTGCATGCAAGCCTATGTACATTATAAAAAAAAAGCAGTAAAAAGTTTTATTCTGTCAAATATTCATCCAAACTTGAAGGAAATGAACCTAAAACTAGTCACTAAAGAACTACGAACTGAAAAGTAACTGAAAGAAGTTGAAGTGTCTCCACGTGGGTCCTCGGGTTCACATGATGGGACAGGTCTCCACTCTGGATCCAGTCTGATGGAAAACAAACACAAGGTGAGTCCAGGAAACACCTTTTCTTTCCGAGACACGGCGTCGTAGGCCCGGCCCACCTTGCGAGGAGTGCTGCTGCTGATGACGTAGGAGTGCGGCAGCAGCCCCTCGGAGACGCCTCCGCTGCGGAAGGAGCGCGAGGCCGAGCTCACCGAGCAGTTGGTGGATTTGTCGGAGGGGAGGCCACAGGAGCCGCAGAGCACGGTGCGGCTCCGCAGGTTGTACTCGCTGTCCCCACAGGTGCTGTGAGCCACCTGCTGAGACACACACACACACACACACACACACACACACACACACACACACACACACACACACACACACAGGAGTCACCTGATCAGCCACTGACCAGTCATAACAAGTACAGGTATTATGATGAGGGGTTTACTGTTTATAATAGAAGCACATAGTATCTATAATAGTAGTCCTTTATTCATCAATTATCAATTCATTTCTATTTCTATACATTTGACCTCTTAAAGGTGCAGTGTGTACGATTTCGGTCATTTTCTTCAATTCTAAAAATATTACAAAACAATGACACACTGACATTTGAATGAATCTATAATCGCCTAAATGTTTTTTGTTTTTTTTCCCGTTATCAATACAAACCGAGAGTAGTCGTGAAACAGGATGTTATGGATGAACTCGTCTCACCATGTCGTCGTCCTCGTCTTCAAACTGGGTGCGAGTGACTTTCCTCATGGCCATTTCCTGCAGGAGTGAAGTACAAATAGTGTTTGTTTACATGTCACACTCGCACTTCCTGTCCGGATATGAGCTGCGTGGATTCGCACCTCTCCGTTAGCGCTGATCAGAGAGGTCTGGAACATGTCGCCTGTCCCCCAGGACGGCTGGGTCTTCCACAGCAGGTCAGTGGGGGGGTTGTGGACCCCACCTCCACCAGAGGCCCAGATCTGAAGCACAGGGGTAAAGAGGTGACTTGTGTATGTGTGAATGTGTAATTTGTTGTTGTTGTTGTTGTTGTTGTTGTTGTTGTTGTGGATGAGTGAAGGTCTCGCTCACCGTCACCCTCTGTCCGGCCTTCAGGGTGAACTTGGCCGGGAACTTGAAGCTGATGGCGGCGCCGTTTCCCACCTGTCGCCTCACCTGCCAGTTCCCTAAGTTCTGGTCCTGCAGGACAATGATGGAGAATCAATTTCTTTTCTCTTTGATTATTTTAGAGCTCGACTGACAATCATTTGTTTTTGATTTATTCAGCTTTTTTTTTCTCCATCTTTACCCCAAAATAAGTAAAATGATCTTTTTTAATTGATGAATCAGATTGATTTGTTTAGCAATGATTGATCATTTTCACCATTATCCCCAAAAAAAGAAGTACAATTAATTATTTTAAAATTCAATTATTCTAAATGATTGATTTATTCATCTTATTTTTTTTCTTATCAATTATTTTAACCCTAGACACTAATCATCAACTAAAGTAAAATTCTGTGATCAGAAATTTATTCATTTTTTATCTAATCATTACTTTTAACACCAACCCTAAAACATCCTCAGATCAAACTCTTTCACATTTCTCTTCACCCTCTCACCTCATCTGCTTTATTGCTGAGTCGGACATATTTGCCCTCCAGCTCCACCTCGTCCACCGTGACCCTCCCGCTGGCCGACGCCTGCTGGGTGATGCGGGTGCGAGCCACGGCTCCTCCGGCGAAGCTGGAGGCCTCGCTGTCGGTGTCGTTGGCCCGGCGCCTCTTGGCGGGCGAGCTCTGGGCGCCGTAGTTCACCGAGCGCGAGAGACCCCCCGAGGTGGACGAGCGACTTCCTGTGGCCCTGGCGGCGGCGGCGGCGGGAGGAGGACTGGGGGACAGACGCAGCCTGCGGGGACAGACGTGTTGACTCTTCCGTATCGTACCGCACAAACTCACTGTGACACGCCCACAAACCTTTGCTCCTCCCCCTCCAGCAGCTTCCTGTAGGCGCAGATCTCCATGTCCAGAGCCAACTTGACGTCCAGCAGCTCCTGGTACTCGTCCAGCTGCTGCTGCATCCGCTGCCTCATCTCCGCCATCTCTCGGTCCTTGTCCCCCAGCAGGCGGCGGGTGGTGTCCCGCTCCCGGGACATGGCGTCCTCCAGGTCCCTCACCTTGGCCTCGCGGGCCGCCAGCTACACGTCACACAAGAGGGGTCACACGGGGGGGGTCACGTGAAATCGAAACAGACGCGTACCGCCCGCTACCGGCCTCGTAAGCAGAAACCTATGGGCGGGGTCACGGAGGCTCCGCCCCTCTTTGTAGAGAGTGAATGGGTGGGAACCTGTTTCTGCAGCTGGCTGAGCTGAGAGGACATGGACTCCAGGCGGACGCGAGTCTGCTGCAGCTCCTCGTGCGCCGCCCCCACCAGCTGACTGCTCCTGTCCGCCGACTGGCGAGCGTTTTCCAGCTGCGCGAGAGGAGCGAGGACATGGATCAGCGCGTTGAAAAGTGACCAAAAAAAACAGTTCTGATTTCCCGCGTCCAAAGTGGGACCTTGGTGTTGTAGGTCTTCTCGATCTCGTCCTTGTACATCTTGACCTGCAGCTCGTGCTGGTTCCTCATGTCCGTCAGCGCCGCGGCCAGTTTGCTCTCAAAGTCCTGCTGGTGCCCGTTGTCCATTTCCACCATGCGGGACTCGTGGCGCCGCTTCGTCTCACGCAGCTCCTGGTGGAGGGTGGGCGAAAACACAGAGTTCACAGGAGGGTTCGCGTGACGAGCGCGCGTAGTAACGCGACATCCTTTTTAACTGGCCCCCGACCCATTCTGAAATTATAATGGAATGTGGCCCATATGAAATTCGACTTGATTGCACCTCAAAGTTTTAACACTAGGTGGAGCTACCTTTTCATTGAACATGGCCATCACTCACACTGCACCTTTAAGTAAAGTACTGCAAACTACGGTCCGTGGGCCAACTGCAGCCCACCAACCATTTCTGATTGGCCCGAGGCTCATTCCCAAACATATAATGGAACGTGGCCCGCATGAAATTTGACTTGACTGCGCTTCTTCACTTCAACACCAGGTGGCGCGACCACCTCGATGGATCCATCTATCGCTACGGAGAGTTCGTGAGCGAGCGTTGACCTCTGACCTCGGACTGCAGGTTCCTCTGGAACTCCAGCTCCTCCTTCAGAGTCTGGATCCGGTTTTCTGCGTCCACCCGCCGCAGCATCTCGTCCTGCAGCTGCTTCCTCACGTCGTTCAGACCCGTGTCCAGCTGAGGGGGGAGGAGTCAACGCATAATGTGGTCGATGAGTTCACTCCAATATGTGGAAATTGAAATGGCGCAACCGCCCTTTAATCAGCACGTCTGAGGCTCCGCCCCCTGAAAAGCCCAGTGGACGCAGTCAAAGCGCAATCGTTTTGGGCTGTAAAGGGGAAAATGTGCCTGATGAGCCCGAGACTTGTTTCCACAGGGGAGTGTGGGCGTGGGGGTGGGGCCCAGATGTGTTTCCATATGTGTGGGCGGGTCGGTGTGCGGGTGGGCGGGGCTTCACCTTGGCAACCTGAGCCTTCAGGTCCCTGTTCTCCACCTCCAGGTTCCTCTTCTCGCCCAGGGCCGTGGTCAGAGACGCGTCCTTGGAGTTGAGCAGAGCCTCCAGGTCTCTGAGTCTCTGCTGAGCCGCCGACAGCTCCGCCTCCTTCTTGCTGTTTCTGCAACAAGCAGAGTCACATGACCCGTCGGGTTACTACAGGGACAGACGATGATTTAAAGGTGCAGCGTGCGTGAGATTAAGTCAAAACAAAGACAATAAAATATAATATACCGATGTTGTTATGAGTTTTGAACAGGTATTTATTTGCCCGTATTGATTTGTGACGCATGATATGACTCTATATTATTATCATATTGCCGTATATGTGGGGGCAAAACATACGGTACATATCTATGGAGATATTAGAACAGCCATAACTAAATATGCACATTTGCATATATTAGAAATACATATATACATGCAATCATAGATATACACACTGTGCATTCTTAATAATAGGAATCATATTTTACATATGTATGTGAATAAGGGCATTACAAATGACTGGTTAGAAAAAAACCTTTAAAGGGACAGTGTTTAGGATTGATGACATCATATAGTAAGGTTATATGTCCCTGTCTTCACCTCACTATTCCCTTTATGTATATATTTATATATGCATATGTCTAACTATCTATCTATCTATCTATTATATATACATATGGACTAAATACATATTAGCAGTAAAGGAACTCGATCCACTCTCTGACAGGTTTCTGTATGTTTCATATACAGTGTATATACGTGATGTTTTTCATATATTACATGTATGAAATCAAATATATCTGTATTTGCATATTTCACTTTCAGCCGTTTGCTTTGCTTGGAGCGGAAAGGTCGGGGTCGCAGCTTCGCCACGAGATGTCACCAAATCCTGCACACTGCCCCTTTAAGAGCCCGAGTGTAAACGTGGTTACTACGGTCTCCTTGACTCCAATCAAACAAATACCAGCTGTACTCGAACGCGGGGAAAGACCTCGGCGCGTCTGACTCACAGACCACAGGGAAGTGCGTCCGCAACCTTGTTGGCGTGGAGCTCGGCGGGGTTTCCACGGCAACCGGCTCGGCGTTCGCCAAACACACGAGAGTTGCCGTCGTCTCAATATTTATGGAAGAAGCAATGAGGGGCTGCCACGTCCTGTGAGTGTTTAATGACCAGTTCTCTGCCGGGGAAACAGTTAGTCATCAGACTCTGGATGTGGAAGGAGACGCAGTGGAAGTCCAACGTCACAGAGTGAGCAATGCAGGGAGGGGCCCCCGCGCGGCAGGGAGAGGCCCCCGCAGGGAGGGGCCCCCGCGCGGCAGGGAGAGGCCCCCGCGCAGCAGAGAGGGGCCCCCGCGCAGCAGGGAGGGAGGGGCCCCCGCGCGGCAGGGAGGGGCCCCCGTGCAGCAGGGAGGGAGGGGCCCCCGTGCAGCAGGAGGGGCCCCCGCGCAGCATCGTGTATGAGGAGCTAACGAGTTAGCATTGTTAAATGCATTTTTTTTTTTTTAGGCATTGATGCTAAAATTGCTCACTCCCACAATTAACACATAAAGAAAACATCCTGTTTATTGATTTTCATTCAAATGACTTTGAACTGCTACATTTTGTGTTTCATACATCATAATCGGTTTCGTACGATTGTGAATAAAGTACTTTTAAAGGAGCAGTCTGTGGGATTTTGGTCATTTTTTTTGTCACTTAAATATATAAATATATAAATATAAATATTACTAAACAATTACATACCGACATTTTCAAGAAGTCCGGTAAATATTTCATGTGTGCATTCACACAGGGATGAATGCAGCCATCTGAGAGATCTGGATGAGGATGAATATTTTGGCAGACGCCCCCTGGGCAGCTACTTCCTTTCATCACCAGATAAACAAACCGTCCTGATCATGGGTTGATTCCCATTTTTAGTTTGAATGAAAGTCTTTTATAGATAAAAAAAAAAAGAGAGGTTTGAATAATTCTTACTTTACATGTAAAGGTCACCGTAAAAGTAAAGTAAGAATGTGGAGTTACTGGAAAAATACATTAACATTCATTGTTATTCTAGCTTTAATGGCGGCCATTTTGTTACATTAAACTGACTGTAATCACGCAACTTTACGTGTTTAACATCTGCTCAAATTAGCCTCTATAAACCACTGCTCACTCATACCAGAGTAATGAGACAGCATCGTTACAACCTCTTAAAGGGCCACGTGTCTTTTTTTAATGTTATTGCTCCATGGCTAAAATTAGCTTAAATTAGCATCCCAACCATTTACCTCTCTCTTTATCAAATGCAACTTTGTGTCTTAATTGCTAAGAGCTGTGTCAGCAAATACTTTTTTTTTATAGATTCATTACTAGAACTTATTTGTTTGAAGTGAAGTTAGCATGCTAACTAGCTAGCTTCTGCCAGGCCAGGTTGTTTTTGTTTTTGTTTTTGTCTATTTCCGAATGACAGGGCCTCTTACACGAAGATGGGCCCCTTAAAAAAATAATTATATATATATACAATAATTACACCCCTGCAGACACATGTACACACAGGGTGGTTAGACTTGACCCCCTCCCCCCCCCCGGTGACCTTTGACCCACCTGGCCTTCAGCTCCTTGTGGTCCTCCCTCAGCTTGCCCAGCTCCAGCTGCAGACGCGCCCACCTTTGACCCACCTGGCCTTCAGCTCCTTGTGGTCCTCCCTCAGCTTGCCCAGCTCCAGCTGCAGACGCGCCCGCTCCTTGGCCACCGAGTCCAGCGTCTGGCGGGCGTCGGCCAGCTCGGCCTCGTAGGCGGCCTTCAGGCCCGTCAGCTCGCGGCTCACCTCCGTCTCCGACTCGGTGATGCGCATTCGCAGGCCGGCGTTCTCCGCCTCCAGCGAGCGCACCTTGTCGATGTAGACGGCCAGCCGGTCGTTGAGGTTGCACAGGTCGTCCTTCTCCTGGAGGCGGGTGATGCGGTTGGGGGACAGCGGCGCGTTGGCGCCTCGGGGCGTGTTTTTGGGCGTCGCCATTGCACCGATGTGTTACTGCAGCGGAGAGGGGCGTGGTTATCGGAAACTAAAATACTCTGTTCTCTTTAAAGGACACATACAGGATTGAGTTAATTGAATTGAATTGAATTGAAATTGAATTGAAATACTTTATTTAATCCCTTGGGAAATTCAGCATTAGAGTTAAAGGTGCAGTGTAAGATTTTGGCCATTTT
>JAFBJT010109501.1:6916-16916 GCA_016785325.1 Chascanopsetta lugubris
TCGGAGCAGAGGAGGCGGGGGCCTGGAGAGAGAGAGGGGGGGGGGTGCAGGGAGCGAGGGAGAGGAGGTGGGAGACGAGAGAAGATGCGACACAGACGGAGGAAAAAGGTGTGGCCAGAGTCTGTCTGTGTGTGTGTGTGAGACCAGAAGCTCCATTATTGATTTTGTATATACAGACCAATCTATGTGGCTCATATTGAGTTTGTAATAATACCAGTATTCAGTTTTTGGGTGGAACTAATTATTCCATTATTGCTCATTTTTAACTGTGCAACGTTCTGCTCCGTCGCATATTGGAAATATTCAGATTGCAGGGCGTTATTGGCATTTTGCTTGATTTCATTGACCAGTACTCGAAGTATATTCAGTGAAGCAGTGAAGTGTCAGAGCCCCTCTAATTGATCGTGAGATGACAGGTGGGACTAGAGCAGACAATAAAGGTGCAGTGTGTAATATTTGGTGATGTCTAGCGGTGAGGTTTAATAGCTAATTTAAGTGTAATGGTGGTGGGGTGGGGGGGGGTGTGAGTATGAATTCATGAAAATGTCCATTTGTAACTGTTTAATAATGTTTATAAAAGTGACAAAAGTTAACCAAATCTTACACACTGCACCTTTGACTGCACCTTTACATTTCAGGCTTGCAATTCTATAAAAATGACACTTCATGAGAAGTTTAGTGGTGAAAAATATTAACTTATTGAAATAAGTTTAGGTTTTCATCATTTATAACTCTAGATTATCGATTATATTGATTGACTTAGATCAGCCTTGGTGACGGTGTGATGTTTGTCAGTCATGCAAAACGCACAACCTAAAAAAACATCAAGAGCATAAAGAATGCAAAAGAAAGTAAAATCATGAAAATAGAAAATCATGCTGATATGTGGTTGGGATAAGAGTAGATCTTATTGTCCATATACAGCAGATAAATGCACATGCCTGCCCATGCATGTTGATTCTATCCGTTTTTTATTTAGTCGTCTTTGGATGCTGTTGTGCAGTTTGTATATCATGATAAAGCTATTTTCTTTCATTATTTTTCCAAGATAAAATGACATTTCCACCTATTATTCAGTCAACCCAATACAAAATGAAGATTTTGGGGAACTATGGAACTAAATTATCCAATTGTGGTGTGTTGTTCTTGAATACGGATCATTTCTGGATGCGATCTGCTGCAGCAGACTTGCTGTTGACGCGCTGTGCAGAGAGAGGACCGACAGTGGAGCAACACATGGGCCCAAAGGTGTGAAACTAAACGTGCGATGATGTTGATGACAACTTCGTCGACTCTTGGCCATGTGCACCGAACGTGTGAATGTTGTGAATGCAGGATGAGTCAGAATGATGAACGTTGAATCTGGAGTGGGAGTGGAAGTTGGGGATACACACACACACACCGGAGCATCACTCCTGGAGAAATGTGTGTGTGTCAATGGGGCGGCAGCCGGCAGAGTGCACATGACGTGTCATTCCTTTACAGAACAAGAGGATGGAGAGGAGCGATGGCACTGAAAGATCATTTTCCCTGAATTGCACAAAACAATCCACGACCATGGGTTTTCCAGAGGTGTTTTGTCGCGCTGTTATTTGAAGGCTTTATTTCCAGCAGGAATTCAAAGAAGCAGCAAATTCAATTTTCTCGCCTGTCTGGGTGATCAATGTTTTCTTACGTGTGCCTGTAAAATGACACGGTGAAGCCACTTCTCTGACACTGACATAAATAACCTGAGGACTGAATTCGAAGCAGCTGCAAATGTCTTTTATGAACACCACTAAATGATGGGTCATTTTAAAGGTGCAGTGTGTAAGATTTGGTGACATCTGTTGGTGAACTTGCATGTTGTGTCCCTCCTCTCACCCCTCCCTTTCTGGCAGGCAGGAGAATCTATGGTAGTTGCCAGTAAAGCTCAGAAGATGTTTAGTACCTCAAATCTGGGCTACTGTAAAAACAGCATGGCGGCCCCCATAGAGAGGAACGGCTCCTGATGTAAATCATTAAAGGGCTCGTTTAAGGGTAAAGGGCAAAATAATAGATATATGTCATTGTAAATTCCTAAAAATGTCTGTATGCAATTGTTTTGTGATATTTTCTTCTACAAATAGAGTGGACGAAAATGTACTAAAATCGTACACACTGCACCCTTTCAAATGCTGCTCATCGTTTTGCTTCGATTTTGTTTCCAATGTTTGATCTTTGAATGTGGATCCGTTTCCTCCTTAACACCCTCAACATAGAGGACATGCACAGCAGAGACGCGCTGCCCATCGTTGTCGGGGGAACAAATTATTACATCGAGTCTCTGCTGTGGAAAGTGCTGCTGGACACAGGGGTGAGTACAACACACACACTCTTCCCTGTGTGCGTCACTAAGCCACCGAACTACACCACAATATATGATGCCTTCACTGCTGTCCTGAAGATGTCTCATTCTGTTTCCAACCCAAAGCTGTGTTTTGACACTATGCACTGATTTGTGGAGAAGTATTTGAACTTTGCTCGTTTCTTAAACTTAAGTTAAAGGTGCAGTGCGTAAGATTTCAGTCCATTTTTGTCACTTCTACCGATAGAAATAGAATTACAAGACAATTCTATCGACATTTTTACAAATGTATATGACCCCAATTTGTGACTCATGGCTTTTCACAAAACCCTAAAATTAACCTTTTACTGTACATTTACACTCGGAGTGGGTCCACCCTATGGAGGCCGCCATGCCATTAGCCCAGAGTGGACGAACTAAACATGTTGTGAACTTTAATGACAGCTGTCTGCCATAGGTTCTCCTGCATGCTCAAATGGAAGAGGTGAGGTGATCTCAAATCTTACACACTGCACCTTTAAATACTCTCACAGCAGGAGAACAAGGATGGAGGAGATGGAGCAGCAGACGGGAAGAGCGAGTTGGAGAAACTGGAGGGATCCGAGTTACACAAGCGACTGGCCGAGGTGGACCCCAAAATGGCTGCCATGTTGCACCCCAACGACAAACGCAAGGTTGCCAGGTACGTTGCTGCTTTCAATAAACATTCAAAAGAGCATGCTAACCAGTTAGCATGGTCAGACTGGAATGTAATTGTATGATCCAGATATGAACTGCCGCAAATATACTTCATAGACAAAATAACATACAACAGCATGACTTTTTCTCTTTGGCCATCGATGAAAAAATCTGCAACAAAGAGCCAAAGAAAAGAATAAAGAAAGAAATTCAACTAATCGAATAGAGCAGCTGTTGCTGCCTCCAAGAAAACTGCATTTAGCGTGTAGGCTCAACCCTACCATTAGAAATAGGTAGATATTAGGTGCAGTGAGGTATAGATACAGTTTCCTCCAGAGGCCTCTCTGAGAGTCTATATGCTCCCTCATTAATGGATCAATGTCGGGCTCTGGCCTCCAGCTGGGCCATGCGTATGAATGGGCTTTCCTTAAATGGCAAGTCGGAGAGGTTGGGAAGAGCGCGACCAGCTGACGTGACGCTGTGTGCAAGGACGGGAATGTCGAGTCGAATCTCAGCTGGATTCTTTTCAGAAGGTCCACTGAAAGCTTTTGTGCTTTAAAAGTCTTTAACTCATCACCAGAGTTTAAAAACCACAAAGAAAATGTTCATGTAACTCCTTTACTCCTCCAATCCAGCCCATTGGATGACTAAAACTTCACATTGTAGTGTTGAAATTACGGAAAAGACATAAACTGCAATTTTTCAATGAAGATAAAAGTAGTAGTAGTAGTAGCAAGCACACTGTTCATTCTGGAGGTGGTTCCTTATGTTTCGTAAAAAAAAAAAAATTCTCCAAATGTAGTTTTTCGTGTAATTGTTTGCACTAAAACAAAGGTAACACGTAGGAGTTGTTGTGTATAGATTATTATGCTCTGATGTCACTGGTCCGGCCCACTTGCCATCAGATTGGGGCGTATGTGGCCCCTGAACCAAAGTGAATGTGAGCCTCCTGCTTTAAAGGCTGCTGAAACACCTCATCTTTGATTGGTGATACGAGTCAGATACGAGTCTGACAAGACCCCCCCCCCCCCCCCATCTTGTAAAACTTGCAACATGAGTTAAAAATGATCATTGATCTTTACCAATAATCAATGGGTTCCTCCTTGCATCATGGCCCCACCCCCTCCAGAAAAGTGTATAGAAATCATGGTAGTTGACTAGTAAACATCTTGGTGGTGATTCACATCAGGAATAATCCGTCGTGCAGTGTTGTTCACTTCTTCTTGCGCAAACTTGTTTTTGTTTTTTTTCATGAGTGTTTCCAGTTCTCGCCTGTTTGTTTGTGGCCTTGAATGTCTAATGTTCTGTCTCAGGCAGACAGTCACAGAACCTCCATCCAATCTATGTAGATAGACAGTGTCCGTTTACACACACACACACACACACGCGCACACGCGCGCGCACGCACGCAGCACTCTCAGCTTGATGAGTAGCAGTCAGCGCTCTGTGGTCCTGTGTGAGCAGGTTAGGTTACCCTGCTCCTCCAGCTGACAGGCGAGGACAGGAATCATCTTTTCATCCTAACCTCAGAGCAGCCCGGCACCACTGCAGGATTTCAATCTGTTACCAGAGAGCACAGGGGAGATAGAGAAGGTGATTTCATGCGTTAGGTATTTTTCCTATTTCCTTTTTCTATATTTGCACCTTGGCTTGTGCGGGTGATCATTTTCACTTTAAAGGTACAGCGTACCTTTTAGTGATGACTTGGTGAAGTCGCACTTTTTTATCCATCGCCTCACCCTCACCCTTCAGAGCATGAAGGAGAACCTATGGGAGACTTCAGCTGTCAATAAAGCTCAGAGGATGTTTAGTACGTCCGCTCTTGGTTACTGTAAAAACATGGCGGCCCCCTAGAGGGGACCCACTGCTGATGTAAATATACATTAAAGGGCTCATTATGGGGTCATTTGAAAAGAACGTCATACATTTGTACAAATGTCGGTATATGATTTCACCTACGGATAAAAGTGATATAAATGTACCAAAATCTCACAAACTGCACCTTTTACTGGGCTTGTTTAATGGTGACTATAAATTCATGACAATGTCACAATGTAATTGGCTTGTAACATTTTTAGAAGTGACAAGAATGACCAAAATGGTACACACTAGACACAAGACTTTTATATATGTTGAATCAGTACGAGTGCCTGAGAGGGCGAGCGGGGCTTCATTTACATCTGATTGAATGGACTGTCCTCTCATTTGAAGCGCTGGTAACCATAGTGATTCATATCCGTCTGTTTGAGTGGGAAACGCGGCCGGTGTTTTACCAAATCTCTACACGTTGTTATTATCTGCAGGAGCCTTCAAATTCACCAGGAGACAGGCGTCCCACATAGCCAGTGGCTGGAGGAGCAGAGGGGGCAGGAGGGGGGCAGTGGGCTCGGGGGACCACTGAGGTACCCGGACCCATGCATATTCTGGCTGCATGCTGACATGGAGGGTAAGGAGGGGGCGTCAGATCCATCGCTATGCATGCAAATGACAGAAGCGTTGATATTCGTGAGCACGTGCGTCTTCCAGGCACGGTGTGTACGATTTGGTGACATCTAGAGGTGAAGTAGAATGTCGTGTCCATCACCGCACCCCCACCCCTCAGAGCATGCGAGAGGATGGATTTGAGGATCATGGGAAACCTCGCTAATCGGTCCCAAATGTGGTCTGAGGATTGAGTGTCCGAGCTCAGAGTTCAAGATCACATTGTCAGCGGCAGACTTGGTAGACTTCAGTTGTCAATAAGACTACTTGGCAATTGTAAAAACATGGCGGCCCCCGTAGAGAGGACCCGCTCCTCGTGTAAATATACATTAAAGGACTCATTTTAGGGTCACGGGGGGGAGTCATACATTTAGATGATTATGAATTCATGAAAATGTCAGTATGCAAATGTTTGATGATATTTTCAGAAGTGACAACAATGACCACAATCCTCCACACTGCACCTTTTAATGAATGAATGAAACGGGGCATATTTCAAACTAAAGAATTAGAACTTGCAGGTTGTTTCCTTTTCATTCGGTGCCCCGCCTTTATTTCTCCCTCCTCTGTTTTCTCCAGTACTAGACCGACGGTTGGACGCTCGTGTGGATGAGATGTTGTCTGCAGGTTTGATAGAGGAGCTGAGAGACTTCCACATCCGCTACAACCAGCAGAGGGTCCACCATGACAGGTGAGCACATTCATCATCAGTCAATCAAGATCCTGCTCTGAAGTTCAATTCCGTTTGAATTCCGACATGCAGATCTACATTAATGGGCTCATTTACGGGTAATGGAGAAAAATCACATGTTTAGGTGATTATAAATTCACAAAAATGTCACTATGTATTTGTCTTGTAATGTTTTTAGTAGTGACAAAAATGGCCGAAATCGTACACACTGCACCTTTTTTTAAATGTATTTATTTTTTTAAATCACAAGAATTTGGATTTGAGGATCATGGAAAACCTCGGTAATCGGTCCCAAATGTGGTCTGAGGATTTAGTGTCCGAGCTCAGAGTTCAAGATCACATTGTCAGCGGCATCTGAACGGTCCAGACGGTCAGTCTAGACTCCGAGTTTACTCCCAGCGCGCGTGGAACCAGAACTATTGGTGCGCAGTGAACTTGGCAAAGCGGCTCCCCACTTATTCATTCCTCCCTCCCCGGTCTGACGGCTCTCTCTGTTGTGTAGGTTCCCAAAGGCCTGCAGACCAATTTAGATCCCGCCCACACTGTTGTGAGTTAAGATCAGATGGGACCTATTTTTCTTCAGGATGTTCGCTGATTATTAATAATTGCTGAGATAAGACGCTCTGCAGGACATTCGCACCTCCGGGGGAGTGCGGTGATCGGTGCTTATTACCTCAGGGACTCGGGAAGTTTGTCCCTCCCTGGGAGAAGTGCGGGCCCGGGAAACCAACCCCTCACGGCGCAGTTGTGTTGGTCGTATGGTGGAATCCAGAGGTGAGGGGTCACATGACTTCAAGTTTAAGACTGAACTTAAGGCCTGACCGGAGAGAACAACCACTGTGGGGTCCCACGTCTGATTGAGACTGACATTTTATCCCCACTCACAATAAGCAACTTGTGCCTGACATTTCTGTAACAGTAAACACGTGATCCGTAGATTCGCCACGCTATGCCACTCTCGCATGTGTGTTCATCCACTGTTTCCTGTTGTATGAATGTTGCTGTTTGTTTGCGTCTTAGGTTTGGCCATGACCCAGAGGGCATTTCTCATTGTGCTTCACTATCATCCAATATAGAACCATTTCAAAGTTGCAGTGTGTACACGATTTTGGTCATTTTTTATCACTTCTATAATATTAAAAATAAAACTGTATAATCAATTAAATGTTGTTTTTTTCACATTACCCTTAAATGAGCCCATTAATGTATATTTAGGGGTCCTCTCCATGGGGGCCGCCATGTTTTTATAATAGCCCAGAGTGAAAGTACTAAACATCTTTTGAGTTTTAGTGACTAAAACCATCTACCATAGTCCTGCATGTTCAGAAGGGTGAGGTGATGGATATGACATGCAACTTCACCTCTAGATGTCACCAAATCTTGCACACTGCACCTTTAAGCCAAAGCTTATTTAAGTGGTGTTTCCCCTTTCTTATCCAGCCTGTGGAATTCTGACTGGAATTCTTGGTTAAGAAATCTAACTTTGTGTTTTGCTACATTGTTGCATCGAATAGTTGTTCACAGAGCCGTTTGCCATGTACAAGCCACAAGCACTATCCACCTTAAAGGTGCAAAACGTAAGATTTCAGTCATTTTTTGTCGTATATATTGATTTTTTGTAATGTTAAGGCACAGGTTGCTGAAAGACAGTCACTGAGTCCCTTCTCGCTGCTGCTGCTGCTGCTGCTGCAGTGGAAAATATCATGTTCGACGTTTCACTGTCAAACCCCAACTGATTCAGCAAGTTGTATTTTTACTTTCCAACAACCAGCACTTTCTCCTGAAAGAGAAAAAAACAGTCTGCATTATCTTAACAGACTTGACTAATATTTCATTTACTCTCTGTAATTTGACAAGATATATTAAAGATACAGTGTGATGGCCTTGCTCACATTGTACACCACCATGACGCCCCACACCTAAAGCTAATAGCCGTAAATGCAGATATGGGTGTGTGTGTGTGTGTGTGTGTGTTGGGGTGTGGCTGCAGTGCGTTGATGCACTGGTGGAACGATGCCCAGGAAGCTGCCCCTTCCCTTCTTTTGTCCCGCCTTACTTTCATCATCCAGCCTCCTCCTCCTCCTCCTCCTCCCTGCATGTCCGCCACTATTGCCCTCTCAGCAATCTGATCACCCAACCACTTTACCCCCTCTCTCTCTCTCTCTCTCTCTCTCTCACACACACACACACACACACACACACTCGCTCTCTCTCTCTCTCTCTCTCCCTCCCTCCCTCCCTCCCTCTCCCTCTTCGTGTCCGTCTCTCCTTTACCCTCATGTCTCTATCCTCGGCTGGCTTCTGTGGCCAGACATCAAGGTCAGATCTCTCCCTCCCCTCTCTTCCTCTGTCGTTCTCTCCCTCCCTCCCTCCATTGACTCTACATTTCCTGTGCCCTGCCGCTATTCTCACATTTCTGTCTCTGCCCATCTGGTCAGATTTATTTTTGTTATTTCCTCGTCTTGTTTCTCTTACAGGTAATGAGTCAAACATAATCATTATTATTGTGACTCCATTGTTTGGCCTATTTTAAGATTGAATTAGACATGTACACCTCAAAGAAATGGTTCATGTATCATTTGTGTCAAATACCACACTTTGTATTTTAAAGCTTTTCTTAAAAGGCCCAGTGTGTAGGATTTGGTGCCATCCACTGCTGCAGTGGCATGTTGCAGCTGAATACCCCCTCACCCTCACCCTCCATGTAACAGGAGAACCTGCAACAGCCGATAGATACCATTCAAACACTGAGGTGTTGAGTTTGTCCAGTCTGGGCTGCTGTATTCACATGGTGGAGCGACATGGTGGCCTCCTCAGAGAGGACTCATTCCGGAGTCATTCAAACAACAACTCCTACTCACAGGTTAGAATAAACGATTCAAAACATCACTATTACTGTATTTTTTTATAATGATAATAGATTAATTTAACCAAAAGTCTTTCTTGGTGGCTACACAACATGTTGAGAGTGTCACGGTGGGTGAGTGTGTATTGACACTGGTGTCACTTTCTTATTACCAATGCAACAGTTGAGGTCCAAGAAGTAAACACTCGTGATTAGTACGATGAGGTATTAATGTATAATAGAATACAATAGAACAAAACTCTATTCATCCTCATAGGGGAAATTGTGCTGTGCAACACATGCATGCACACACACACACACACACACACACACACACACACACACACACACACACACACACACACACACACACACATTTTTGCCATTAACTTTGTTACATACATATTAGGGCCACATTGAAATAAAATCTTAATTCAGAAGAATTTTGTTGATTGAATTTTTGTAGGTATTTTAGGAAATGGGCAGGAAGCAAAGCTCCTGTTTGCGGAGGTTCCACTTCCTCTGCCCTCTTCTGGATCCCAAAACCTGATGACCAGTCTCATTGTTTCTTGTAAAACTATGAAAAGCCCCTCGATGAGTCAGATGTAAAACAACAATAGCCTCTCATTTGATCACAGCTAAACATTTCCCTCTCCAACTTCCTCCAGGTCTGTCTGACTCTTTTCTTCTTCGTTCTTCTATATAATACTGGTGAGCTCAAAGGTCAAGTAGTTTGTTTTTAATACAAGTTCAGAATAAACAAACTAATCATCGTTTGAGTGCTACCATAGGTTCTCTGTCATTGTCAACCATTCACACAAGGAATGGTTGACATTCAGCCTCGCAGCAAGATGTCAAATACTACACAATGTACCTTTAACTAGGTGTTCCGCACTCCTCAGTCCAGCACAGGTGACACGCTGGTCTTATTGTTTTGCTCCCCCACGTTGAATATTGCATATGTTGGAATAAAGAAATG
>JAFBJT010109501.1:21916-25328 GCA_016785325.1 Chascanopsetta lugubris
GTCATACCCAGGACCAAAGTCAGTCTGTCCCAAATAAAGCCATCATTGCATGATCAGTGTCTTCAAAGCCTCACCATGGGAAACGGGGTTAGTCGCCAATTTTAGGAAGAGTGATGGAATGGGACAGGGTGTAATGGTTGAAGATCAGCCAATTCCCACAAAGTGGAAACGCCACGAAATGGGAGGGGGAGGGGGCGGGGGGGGGGGGGGTGTTGACTGTTCCTATCCTCTGGGGGGAGGGGGGGGGGGGGGGGGGGGGGGGGGGGGGGGGGGGGGGTTGTTGACTGTTCCTATCCTCTTCAAAAGTTGTTGGGGCCGTCGGTTGCAACATAGATGCTGTTGTTTCCTGATGTGAAGGGCCAACAGGCAGACACCGGCAGGGAAGGAGACTCCTGTGTGAGACATGTGGCCGTTATGCCCTCACGCTCCCCATCTGGGTGGATGGAGAGAGGGAGAGAACCGATGGATGGGTGGATGGAGAGTGAAGGTAATCGGATCCAGCTGGGGCGACAGGTGTGGGGCGAGTTTACACCCTTGCCCTAAAGCAAGTGAAAAGCTCTCGTGAACACACACACACACACAGACAAATGGCACCTCCTCCTGTGGAGATAAAGAGGAGTCTAGTGTTGCTGTTGTCGCCCCAGAGACCTCATCACCTCCTCCAGGAGGAGACATGAGAGGCCTGGAGAAGGTGAGAGCACCACAGAAGGAGACACATTTCCCTCCACGCGCTGAGCAGCGATGCCAGACGTTTGGAATTTAGAAAAAAAGAAGAAAGAAAAAAAAAAATATATATATATATATATATATACACAAGTGCTGCCCTGAGGCTTTTCTCAGCAGGTGGAAAAGTGGGGAAAAAATCATGAAATCAAATCTGGATCCAGTTGAGCAGGATTAAAAATAGCCGTGTTGTTCCAGGGGTGTGCAGCCACAACATCCCATGCTTTGATGGCAGACAGGGCACTTGTTGCTGGGCTCCCCCCGCCGTCCTATCGCCATAGCAGCTCATCAGAGCACCACAGGGTGCAGGGTTGTCCGGCAACACGCACAGCTGTCATCAGCAGCGAGACGTGGAGCTCCGATGCAGTGTGTCCGACCCGACTGACGTGGCTGCTGTGCCCGACACTGGACTGAGCTGGAAACCTCACGTGAGCACAAAGGCGGATGTTTCCGAGGAGCGTCTCCCCTCAAAGGATTGTGCATGTGGTGGTCACGCCCCGTTGGCTTCGGTTTCATTTCTCCTCTGCGCAGTTTCGCGTCGGTGATCAGCCGGCACCGATGGAACGGCACTAACTCGCTCTCAGCTCTGCAGCGGATGTGAGAAATTGATCACAGAACATAAAACGGAAGATGTGAAAACCCTGTCTGCGACCTTGATCCGGGTCACACTGCCACTCATTGTTTCATTAGGCATGTGGCTCCAGATTGGACTCTTCAGTAACTCTTAAAACACAAGGTCATTTTGCAGTTCTGAATTCCAAAGGTGTGATCATTCTAGGATCATTTAAAGTATAGTGTGTAGGATTTTGCAACATGTTGCAGCTGAATCCACTTACTGTAAAAATGTGGTGGTGTTGCCTCTTTGTAGAAAGGAGCATTTTTTATTTATAGCCTTTACATTTAAAGATAATCTACGCCTGCTCTACTACATATGAATTACAGAAGGAATACTTTGTCACTCAATTTAGCAGATGGGATGCCATTATTTATTTTTACTCATTTTTAAAGAGTATACCATTGATCTCATATCAGTTCAATGAAAGAACTGAGAGAGATTTATGAATTTGACAGCTCACAGGTGATTGGCTCACGGCAAGTTACTTAGGCTGTGATTGGATGAACGGAGAGATGGCAGGGAGGAATGTGAGTGTGACTGAGGAGATTCTAGAGTTAGAATTAGAATCCAGTTTATTGTGCACAAGTGGTTTCTATATTAAATACCTGGCCAACTCTCCCGGCCCATATTATGCATTTTGATGTTTGTGCAGTTCATTTTAATGACCACTAATGAGTTCACTGTGTACTCGGTTTTATTATTCATATTGGCCACAGTCCTCGTCAGCCACATCTGATGACCTGTAGATGAGATACCGGTGCATACGCAGAGAGATATATTCAGTATCTGAATGTTGTTCATTTTTTTTTTACTTGATTTCGATGATGGATGAGAAATGAGAGCAGAGGGACAAGATGTAAGAGAGATACTTGGGGATGACCCTGAACCTGTGCTTAACAAAAAGACACATGTGATGGTTTAGATTCTTTATAAAATTCCGCCATCTGGATATGGCTGCAAAAACTGGCCTTACTCCAACGTTGTGAAACGTTGATGTTTCAACAAGGGATGAAAAAAAAAGATGACAGAGGCAAAAAAGTGTAAGAGGAAGTGCAGTGAAGAGGAAGGAGACTGTTGTGTGAATAGAAGCAGCTGTCATGTTCCAGTGTTGGGACAACAGCCGTGGACTCACAGCTGGATCCAAGGAAACCACACTCACTGTGGAGGGAGGGGTCTTTATAGTAGAACACACACACACACACGCAAACATGAGGCAGCAAGTGACTGCTATCACATTTGTTGCAACAGGTGGACTACTGTTTCATCATGCACACACACACACACACACACAGGCAAGCAGCTGTCCAATGACAGTATAGCGATCTTTCTTCTTGGCAAAGCAGAAGGCAACACGAACTGTGTGTGTGTGTGTGTGTGTGTGTGTGTGTGTGTGTGTGTGTGTGCGTGTGTGTGTGTGTGTGTCAGCCACCCAGCCAGCCAGCTCTTTGTCCCTGCAGCATTTCCTATCCCTAATTCACTTCACTGGAGATTAGCAGAGTTAAATTTCACCAGATATCCAAACACCATCGACGTGGGGGGTGGGCTCCATCTAGCATCTGGCAACCCACCATACTGTATATATCCTTTTATTTATCACTATACTCCACTCTTGCCAAGTGAGGGGCCTGTGCCTGCAGTGGGGGGGGGGGGGGGGGGGGGGGGGGGGGGGGGGAATAGTGGGAGGAGGTGACGATAAAGGAGAGAGAGAGAGAGTGGTGACACCAGGTGAGCTCCTGCTCTGCATCTGGCGGAGGTATGCCAGGTGACACTTGCTGCCGCCGCCACCGCCACCTGCCCACTATTGTACCACAAACACAAAAGACTTCCCTCGTACACACACACACACACACACACACACACACACAGGGCTGAACACAAACAGTAACCACATCAGTGAAACCTGAAGACTTGATTAACAGTCACTGTGTATTGTTAAAAGCAAGCATGCACCCTGACAGGCTGACCCACTGTGTGACTGTGTAAACACACATGTGGGATTATGACGTTCGAGAGTCTGTCTGTGGACAGGATCACTCAGAAAACAAGAAATCCTCTGGAGCAGGGGCGCACAGG
>JAFBJT010109501.1:53601-73094 GCA_016785325.1 Chascanopsetta lugubris
GAGAGAGAGAGAGAGAGAGAGAGAGAGAATACATGTTCAATAGCAAGTGCTGTGCTTATGAAACGTCCTCAGGCGGTTCTCATGGGCGGCTGCAGAGAGAATAATGAGGTTAAACCCGATTACCAAAACAAATTGGACACTTTGCAAATCTCCCCCCGGATCAAAGTTTTGCTCGGCTGCAAAACTGCTGATTGGTTTCTCCACCGTCAGAACTGAGATGTTTAACGTCCTGCGGTTTAAGATGAATGAGTGAATTCGACACTTTGGTTTACGAGTTGACAGTTAAAGTTGTTCAAATACACGCGTGTGCACAGACACACACACACACACACACACACACACACAGACAGTCGTTTCAAACATTCCGTGTGGCCAGTAGTACAAAAGTCGTACGCAATTTGAAAAAGTACCACACAAAGTTTTTCTGTGATCAAAAGACATAAATAGTTCAAGTATTCATGATAAAAGAAGACAAGCAAAAGTAATTGCTCACTTTGGCCAATTCTGAAATGAAAGTTGCTTCTGCAGGAGGCGGAGCCTCATGTTACCTGCCAGCTCTGACTCAACCCAGCAAAACCCTTATTATTATAATACACTATAATATGATATGAGGGGATCAGTGGTTAAAGGAGTTGCCTTAGGGGGCGCTGGTTCAAATCCCGCTCGGACCCTGCGGCAGTGTCACTTGGCCCTTACACTCAAACCCCCCGTGGCCCTATGTGTACTGGGCGAAATACCCCGTGATCCACATGACTGGATAAGCTGTTGACATGATACAATAACCAACTTAATCAGGACCTGGGGAATAAGAGACAAATACAGATAGGGACAGACAGGAGATCACTGTCGGAGCGCTTCTGATGAGACACTGTCACACCTGCTCAGTCTGCCTTTGGATTCACCCACTGCACATTCAAGAGTCTCCGCGAAGAACGGAATCCCGGGACAAGTACTTCCTGAAATCAGACAAATGAGCCGAGCAGCTGACAAAACAACAACTTCCCTCCGAGCACACGCGGCGCGTTCTGAAAGTACCAAGCGCAAGCGCGTCGTAAGTTCTTGCTTCTGCAAACGAGTGAGACACTCGTCTCTTCTTCCGCTGCAGGCCGCTGACTGCTGACTCAGCGAAAAACCGAGAGGCTACGTTCGAACGAAAAGACAAAACAAAACCTGTCAACACGCGACAGTGAGAGTCACGGGGAAGTGCAAACACTCACGGGACAAACCCGAGCACCTGCGGGCACACGACACGGAGACACACCTGGTTTCCCAGAACGCCGATGGAGCAGGCGGTGGACACCTCCTGCTGCCCGAACCACAGCGACGCCAGCCTGGACGGCACGCCCAGGAGGTGGACCGTGGCCACCGAGCACACGAACTGGCCGAAGAACGCCGTGGCGAACATGCTGGGGTGGGCCGCGCCCGTCTTCACCCAGGCCCCGATGCAGTTGAAGGCCGAGCCCACCAACACCACCTCCCTGGCGCCCCGCTTGTCCAGCAGCCACGTGACGGGCAGGACGAGGGGGATGTAGGTGAGGAAGTAGATCATGGAGAGCCAGTCGATGGCGAGCGGGCCGATGGCGTAGAAGCGCATGAAGATGTCGCTGATGATGCCGTACTGCAGCCACATGAAGGCGTTGCTCATGGAGAAGAGGCTGAAGATGAGGAGCATCGCCCAGCGCCGCCTGTACAGCCTGGTCTCCATGAGCGGGAAGAGATCCACCGCGTCCAGGAGCGTGGCCTCCAGGCTGTCGCAGCTATTGCCCAGGGGCAGGCTGAAGTCCCCCAGCGTGCCGGTTCTCCGGTTCCTCGTCGGGGAGCGGTCGCGCTCCCGGGCCTCGTCCACGCGCTCGGGGGGGAGGTCGTCCTGAACGCTCATGGCGTTTCAAAAAGCTTCGCTCCTCTGTGGAACCGAACAGCTGGAAAGGAGAGCAAATGTTTCTCCGGGTGCATGTGGTGTTTGTGTGGGCTCGCCCGATCCCCTCCCCCCTCCCCCCTCCCCCCCCACCCCCACCCCCCCTCTCCGATAGGTATATTCTACGCACGCTGTCGAGTTTGTCTGCTGGGCCGGCGGTGGAAATGCAAACGCGAGCTGAGGTGGGTCTGGGGCCGCGGTTTAAAGACGAGCGGTTCTGCAGGAAAACCTCGGACCCCTATCAACAACCGGACACGTCTGACAGAATCTTCAGAGTCCTCCCACCTGGCATCCTACGGTGGACGGCAGGTGCCGACTGTGACTCTGAGGCAGGACGGAGGGCACATGACACGCAGGTGTAAACGTGTAAACCGGAGCTAAAGTCCATTTCGGGTCAAAGACGATACGTTAATGAGACAATCGTCATGAGGCCAATTACTCCAAGCAGGAAAGTGCTGATTCAAAAGTTTGCGACTGATAAAGATGTACAGTACGAGTGTCTTCTCACATCCTGTGCAAATACAAACGACTTGTTCCGTCAGTGCGCTGACTGTTTGAAGTGCGTTTTAGCCGTTGCACAAATACTGATGAAAAAGCTTGAGCCTCAAGACAATTGCAACACTCTGCACCCCCCACCCCCCACCCCCCACCCCGACCCCCCACCGTGAACCTGATCTCTGAGTACCACAAGCTACGGAAACATTCATGCTTTAATCTAATCCGTAAACTTGGCAGTAAAGTAAAGGGCTGAGGGAGTCGGCAGTTCAGGGTGACAACAATGTGAGCACAGAAATCTGGTCAGGTGACTCGCTAATGTCCTCAAAGTCTCCGAGCGTAAGACTTTTAGCCGAGGCGCTTTTCCTGCTCTGATCGAGATGGTAACCAAACCACGCAACCTCTGGAGGAGTGACCTGCAGCCGCACGCTGACCGAGTGTGAAGAGAAAGAGAACATTGTGTCGTAATGGTACCGGCAGCACCATTATTCAATTAGGCTACAGC
Source organism: Chascanopsetta lugubris (assembly GCA_016785325.1). Classification (NCBI taxonomy): domain Eukaryota; kingdom Metazoa; phylum Chordata; class Actinopteri; order Pleuronectiformes; family Bothidae; genus Chascanopsetta; species Chascanopsetta lugubris. The sequence goes on from JAFBJT010109501.1 coordinate 56,517, forward strand.
CTCATATACAGACTCACCGCTGTCATTCATACAGCATATGTTGAAGACGCGCATTTGTCGTTCGACACGTCTATAAATAAAGTCACATATATGTCGTCTGTGCAGCTGAGGCATTTTTTAAAGGTGCATAGATTTGCATTGGTGATATATATATATATATACATTTTTTTTTCTTTTATAGGCTTAACCAACAGTTTTGTTCATTGTTAATTGTTAATATATCTATGTTTTACGTAAAGATACAATTGATTCTGAGTGTGAATATGTAAATATACACATATTCTTATGATGATGATGGTGAGAATTTGTACTGTTATTGTTGTTATTTACAGTCAATATGTTTATGTAGAGACAGATGTGTGCCATTTGTAAATGTACAGGGATACATGTGTCATGTCTAATTGACGGATCACCTGTATGAAAATGCATATTTGGTCTTATTGATCAATTATTAAATGATATTTAGAGGATTTTGTTGAATTTTGGACGTTTTCCTAACCTCTCCCTCCCTCTCTCTCTCTCGTGAAGGAAGGAGTGAAGGGAGAACAGGAGAACCACTTCGCGACGCGTGTTTAAACAGCACACCCCGGACCCACTTCGTCGCTTATACGCAGCGGTCGTACGTACAGGAACGCGAAAACAAAGTTGGGACACGGCCGCGTGTGCGCGTGCGCACTCTACCCCCCCGTGTCAGACATATCGTCGGTACTTCAAGGTAAACACTGCCGTTGCTAACACTTTCGCCTCGACGGCAGCTACTTCCGCGAACACCGGCGCGAGCCGAACCTCGAATACGAGCAGACCAAACGGGAGAGTAACGTAAAAGACGGCTCGTGCTCGTCTGTGACCGTGGGAGCTGCTGCTGTCCGAGCAGATGTGACGGTTCCACCTCACACACACGTCTATAAATACACAACGAAGGGGGAAACGCGTGGCGCACAAACAACAAACAAACAAAAAGTGTGAAGTGAGGTGTTTGTTTACCTGCTGCCCCCTCTCTCTCTCTCTCTCCCCCCCTCACCTCCACCATTCATACTTCTGTCATAGTATCATGGTGGGTCAGTGTGCTACTCAGGCAGAAGATGGCGAGATTGTGTGTGTACACACACGTCATTTCCCCTCATTAGTTTCCAAGCTAGAAAAACGAGCTGAAGGAAGTTAAGACAACTGTCCCACTGTGCCATCTGAAAACACCCAGGCTCTGCACACAACTCTCCCGGACTCTCTGGAAATGGGTGTCTGTTTCAATGCCACGCGTGTCACGACATGTTTTTCTTTCATAAATGCGATTGGTTTCAAATGTTATCCTCAGGCTTCTCCATTTACCCCAATAACATACGTAGTTACTTTATTTTATTTTTTATTTTATTTCATTTCATTTTTTTTAATTTTATTTCATTGTATGTTATTTTATTTTATATCATTTCATTTCACTTTATTTTATTTTATTTTATTTTATTTTATTTTATTTTATTTCATTTCATTTTTTTATTTTATTTCATTGTATATTGTTTTATTTCATTTCACTTTATTTTATTTTATTTCATTCTATTTTGTTTGACGTGGAATGAATGTCACTATATTTGTTTTTAAATGTGCAACCTTGTGACCTTCTTGTATGGAGAGGGAAAAAATACATACAATAATGATAATACACAATTAAAGGTGCAGTGTGTAAGATTTGGTGACATCTAGAGGTGAAGTTGCATGTTGTATCCATCGCCCTCACCCTTGTGAACATGCAGGAGAACCTGTGGTCGTTTTCATTCAAACTCAAAAGATGTTTAGTACGTCCACTCTTACTACTGTAGAAACATGTCACATCTTCTACTGTTTATCCAGTGATCTGGGTCACAGGGTATTTCTATCAGTACGCAAAGGGCCTTTTTGTGGGGTACTAGTGTCAGGGCCAGTGATACTACAACCAAAGAGATTTGAAGCAGTGACCTTTGCTTCCAAAGGCGACTGCTCGAACCACTGTGCCAAAAAATGTCACAAGAAAGCGAAAATATGGGCGTGTGTTGAATAAATAATCATATCAATTTGTTAATGATACAGGGCCTCAGTGTGGGTGATGAAACACCAAAACACTCCTTGTTTATCAATGATTTCCATCGTTTTGAGTCCTATGAATCTTGTGTGTGTGTATGTGTGTGTATGTGTGTGTGTCCGTGTGTGTGTGTTTCATGACGTAAAAAAGAATGAGGTGCTGAATCAATAGAGATTTTTTCTCGACCATCGTTTGCTGATAACGCATGATGACCCTTCATGACCCTCAGGTTCCAGCCCCAGGGGCCTGACCCTGGCTGTGAATCACTGACTGAAACAATTCCACTATCAACAGCCACTGAACAATAGAAAGGTACTTTGCCATTAACTTGTAAGCAATAAACCACAACTAATATCTTGGGGACCTTTTCTGAAGCAGCAACTTGTCGAGTGAATTTTGCGATTTTGTCGTTTCAGCATTTGAATGGACCCACCAGCGAACTGAGAGCGCGCCTCAGAAAGTAATAGTTCAGCTCTGATCATGACTGTTGTCATTTAAAGAAACACATATTGTGATCGGGTCAGTCCATCTGCCCCCCCCCCCATCCGAGCGCATGCGTGAGAGTCCTGTAAGTGTTTGTTTACACACACACACACACACATTCCCCAACGCTGTGAACCTAGGGGAAGCACTGCACAGCTGGCACCATCCTACTCCAATTTTCTGGGGCGAGCCCAGCACTGTTACAGATGTGTGTGTGTGTGTGTGTGTGTGTGTGTGTGTGTGTGTGTGTGTGTGTGTGAATCCACACCAACTCCTCCACCTCTGAACAATGTTTGGTTGTTGTCAAACTTGGAGACGCAACAAAACTTCACCAAATCCAGTAAATGTTGCGGAAAGTTGGGAAAAATCCATGCGGCCTGATAAACTTTTCAAGGCAAAGCAGCTGGAGATAAGCTTTGACAGCATCAACACACACATTCACACACACACACACACACACATTCACATTTTTCTGCGCACAGATTGTGTGATTATGTTGCACAGCTTTTTCTCACATGGCTGGAAACAGTATTCGTCTAAGACATGAGGTCCAGTGTCATCAACAAATGGATTTAAGTATTCATTCATCCTGGGCTCCGATGGCATCCGAGGAGCCTCTGAGCTGCTGCATAGTGGGCCAGGGAACGTGGCAAACACGGGGGGGGGGGGGGGGGGGGGGGGGGTCCTTGTGTGTGAAGTGTGTGTGTGTGTGTATACAGTAGTGTGTGAAGGGACCCCCCCACCCTTCAAGATGGAGAGCCAAGGGCTGGTCAGCTGCTTGGGCCCCCTGGCAAACAGCCCACTGGACTCTGAGTGTAAGTGTTTCCAGTGTGATTAAGCCTGGTGTTGAATTAAAGGTGCAGCGTGTACGATTTGGTGAGCTCTAGAGGTGGAGTTGTGTGTTGCATCCATCACCTCACCCTTACCGTTCAAAGCATGCAGGAGAACATGGTAGACCTCAGTTGTCATTAAAGGCGCAGTGTGTAAAATGTTGGTCACTTGTCACTTCTGAAAGATATTACAAAACAATTACACACTTACATTTTTATGAATTCATAATCACCTAAAAGTATTATATTTTGCATTACTCTTAAATGAGCCCATTAAGGTATATCTACATGAGGGGCGGGTCCTCCCCACGGGGGCCGCCATGTTTTTACAGTCGTAAGAGTGGACATACTAAACATCTTTTGAGTTTTAATGACGACTGAAGTTGACCATAGGTTCTCCTGCATGTTCAGAAGGGGGAAGTGATGGATGGACAACATGCAACTTCACCTCTAGAGGTCACCAGATCTTACACGCTGCACCTTTAAAACTCAAATGACATTTAGCACATCCACTCTGGGCTACTCTCAAAACATTGCTGCACCCATATCGCCCCCATGTAAATAAATATTGATCGGGCTCATTAAAGGGTAGTTGGAAAATGTCAGGTTGTACTTGTTTTGTGATCTCTTCTAGAAGTGACAAAAATGAAGGGCATCTCTTACACACTGCACCTTTAAGGGTTAAGGGAACAAAAATACTTTCAGGTCAGTAAGAAAAAGTCAGCCTGTAATTGCTTTGTGATCTCCCTCCCTCCCAGCAGAAGTGACAAAAACGACAGAAAACTTACACACTGCACCTTTAACAGATGCCAATTTCAGTTTCCTGGAACCCACACAAAAAAAAAACAACAAATCAAACCAGAGTAATGACAGAGCGCCGGTACTTCACCTGGTTCCCAAACACCCCTATGGAGCAGGCGGTGGACACCTCATCCGCCCCGAACCACACCGACGCCAGCTGGGAGGGCATCCCCAGGATGAACACCTGGGACAGGGAGCTGGCGCACTGGCCGAGCATGGTGAGGCCGAACAGGTGCGGCCGGGCGCTGGCCACCTTGATCCACGTGCCGGCGCAGTTGAGCGCGTTGGCCAGCAGCGCCGTGACGCGCAGCCCCTTCTTGTCCAGCATCCAGGTGACCGGGAAGATGAAGGGGATGTAGGTGAGCATGAAGACCATGGAGAGCCAGTCCACGGCGAAGGCTTCCACGGAGTAGAACCGCACCACGATGTTGCTGATGATGCCGTACTGGATCCACTGGTACGCGTTGCTCAGCGAGTACGAGCTGAACAGGAACACGATGAGCCAGCGGCGCCGGTACAGGCGCGTGGCGGCGGCACAGCCACCTTTAGAGATGCCGGTGGACTCGGCGTGGCTCCCCGCGCCAGTTCCCGCCGGTCCCGGACCCGGTGCCTTGACCCCGGCGTGCGCCTCGGACCCCGGCGCGCTCCCGTCACTTGCTCCCACGGGTCCCGCTTGAGGCGCATCGTGCGCCCCGGAGTCCCGCGCGCTCCCGTCCTTCCGTCCCACCGCCTCCAGCTTCAGACCATCATGCGCCCCGGAGTCTGGTGCGTCCGGGTCCGCGTCCTTCTCCTCCTCCTCCTCCTCCTCCTCCTCCGCTCCCACGGATCGCGGGTCGGGATCAGCGTGTGCTTTGGACTCGTGCGGCGCGCTCCCGTCCAGCTTCTCATCACCCATGTTTGTTATCTCCCCCGGGTTCGAGGTGCCACCACCGGCACGCAGGTGAGCAAATCCAACGCCGACCTTGTCCGGACGTCTTGTAGCGGGGACGTCAGGAGAGGGAGTGAGTGGGAACGAGAGTTGATCCAAATGGAGCATCAGTTTCCTCCCCTCGCGTCATGGCTGAGGTCAACTCCACAGACCTGCTGCTGCAGCTGCACCCACGGGTCCACTCACCCGGGTTTGGGTTGCGCAGGCAGGTCTGCGCAGCACGAGCGGACGAGTAGTTTGGACGTTTAGCAGTTTGTACCACTGCTGGCCACAAGATGGCGACCGTCACCGGAAATATAGATGGACTGGCAGCACAGCCTGTAAATTTGTTCTGTTGTGAGATTTTATGGGACTAAAAAAATGCCAGTAAAAAAAGAAACTAAAATTTTATTTGATGAATATATATATATATATATATATATATATATATATATATATTTATATATATATATATATACAATATCATACATAGAGGTATAAAAACATAATTGGTAGGAACAATATAATATCACATGAAAGTACTATGTAAACAGTCCATACATATATGTGCATATATGACGCCTGCGCCAAAACATACAAACAAAAGTGGAGGTTGGGGGGGGGGGGGGTCAATCACTATGAAATTGTCATGAAATCATTTAGAAAAACAAACCAAGTGGAAAACCGTGGTGGTTCAGGAAAACATTGGTTGATGGCAAATTCATTTTCCTTACCCTGCTGAAATGAAGTTACATTTTCCCCCAAAATGTATTTGAACTGAACCAAAAAAAGGAAGTGTCCAAATTCAGGCGTATTTGTGGCCTGATCCATTGTTCAGTCAAAGTTCAGGCTGAAATTGAAAGTAGCCGAAATGTTCGGTTTTAGCCACAGTAATACGTGATGAAATGTAAATGACGGGTTCACCTATCTGCAATGAGCGAGTGAAACTGTGGAAATGTGATGATTTCAAAAGGACATTCTTTGTTCCCGTTCCCCCTGTTTGTTAGCTGCGATAATATGTGATAAGCTGCTTTAAGACATGTACACTGAAGCCCCAGAGATCTCCAGAGGATCCTTCAGAGGGGCGGCGCACTCACTGACCACTCCAACAGGTACACCACATCAACCAATCACCTGGCAGTGAGCCCGACCCGATTCGCCGCAACCTCCTTCCGAGGCCGCACTCGAAAACGCAGATCCGAGTGGACGCGAGTCCCACTGTGGCTGGCAGTTAAAGGTGCAGTTTGCAGGAATCTGCCACAAATGTAATCACCTTTAAACTGCTTTAATGAGCCACCTGAGGTATGTGGTGGTGATGATGGTGTATATGTGTGTGTGTGTGTGTGTTTGTGTGTGTGTGTTTGTGTGTGTGTTTGTGTCCGCAGAGAAGCTGCGTTCTGCGGTACTTTCTCCGTTTTCATTGCTTTGCTGTGGCATGTCAGGCAGAATTCAGACAGGTGAGTGCTGGTGGTTAGCTGCATGACCCACATCAAGTAAAAGTAATCCTGCGACTAAAGTCACATCCCTGCCATCATGGGGCCTGAAGTGCAGATGACGTACACTGTCGACACATCCAGGTACTATACTGGTGCCGGGCAGCGCAGGAGGAGGAGGAGAGACCAACTTTAACCACCGACAGAAATCCTGCGTGTTGTACCTTTAGAGATGGATGCTTCATAGTAAAAACACAGGGGTGTCAAACTCACTTTAGTTCAGGGGCCACATGCTGCCCGATTTTACCTTAAAAGGTGCAGTGTGTACGATTTGGTGACCTCTAGAGGTGAAGTTGGGTGTTGTATCCATCACCTCACCCTCACCCTTCGGAACATGCAGGAGAATCTGTGGTCGACTTCAGTTGTTATAAAACTCAAAAGATGTTTAGTGCGTCCACTCTGGGCTACTGTATAAACATGGTGGCCCAGAGAGTGGACCCGCTAGTCTTGTAAATATTCATGAATGGGTTCATTCAAGGGTGGTGGGAAAGAATAAAGGATTTAGGTGATTATTCATGAATGACAATGGCAGAATGTAATTGTTCTGTAACACTTCTAGAAGTGACAAAAATGACTGAAATCTTACACACTGCACCTTTAAGTGGGCCAGACCGGTAAAATCATAGCATAATGCTGCAACATTACCCTCTCATATTAAACCAGACACACACACACACACACACACACACACTCCTTCTGCTCCTCTTCTCTCCGACTCACCAATTCAAAGCAGCACAGGCTCCCCCTAGTGTCCCGACGTAGTAAGTGCAGGTCAATAAACGTCCATCTCTGTCATTTCTTAACTTTGCAAACTCATCCCAGGTATGATTGACAGCCCTGGTCTACAACAGGGAGCCAGATAATGCTGTGGTGAGTGTTTAACCTCATAGTGGCAGAGGCCGGAACTGCAGTGACCGACGTGAAGTCCAAATGCTGAAAAGCAGGAGGGGGGGAGAAGTAAAAAAAAAAAACAAAGTTTAAATGCCATAAAAATCATCCAATCAGATTGGGTCTACTCATCGCGCCGTGACGATGCTCCGTGTCTTTAAGGCTCCGCTGGTTCTCCCCGGTGACCGAGGCTCAGGGAGCTAAGTGCTGCTCGGTTGACTGCTGCTGCTGCTGCTGCTCCTTCTTCTTCTTCTTCTTCTTCTTCTTCTTCTTCTTCTTCTTCTTCGACTCGCCGCACCTTCACTCGTCCTCCAGCTGCTGCAGCAGGGGGTTGGTCTCGCTCTCCGGGGTTTTCACGCTGTCTGTCCTGACGATGCACGTGGGCCGGTGACGGTTCAGCATGAGGATCAGCTGCTGCCGCTCCAGCTTCAGCTCCTCGATCTGGGCTTTGAGGTCGGAGTTCAGCGTCTCTAACCGCTCCGATTCCTGACAGGGGGGACGGAGGGAGTGAGGGAGGGAGAGTGAGGGGGGGGACACACCAACGGGTGGGGTGGGGGGTGATTCACAGACGTCATGAGAGATGAGAGTAACAAGAGTCGTCCTCTCACCTTCTGGAGATAATCCGTTCTCTCTTTCTTCTTGTTTCGACATCGCGCTGCGGCCACTTTGTTCTTCTCTCGCCTCCGTCTCCTCCTCTCCTCCTCTTCGTCCCTCTGAGCAGCAGCAGCAGGAGGAAGAAAGGTTTGACAGTTGAAAACATGCCAAGTCTAAGGGTGACTTAAAGGTGCAAGCGTGTAGGATTGAAGAGAACATTTTCCCATTTCTTTTGGCACACCAAGGATGTAAACTATTACATATCGATGTTACTACGAGTGTGATTTCACCTGACTGAATTGAGAACGAGCTCTTTATACTTATTCATTTGATTTGATTTGGTCTACGCAGACCAACACGTTTTACAGTGGACAAACGAAACACAGCTTAAAGGTCAATAACAACTACAAGATATCATGAACCGCCCGACATCAGAGGGTAAACGCAGTTTAGTTCAGGGGGCCACCTACAGTGCACTTTGATTTGAAGCGGGCCGGACCGGTAAAACCACAGCCAGAGACACAAACACACTCATTCTCTCCAACTGACCAATTCCCAGCTGCAGGGGCTCCCCCCAGTGTCCCGTCAGTGTAAGTGCGGGTCAGTAAACCGACATCTCAACAGTTTCTCAGGAATTTCGTACACTTTGAAAAACCATCCGTTGGACCAGATCAGAACCCCTCTGGCAGGACATACAGTAAGTGGACCATATGTTTGACACCAGGGATGCAGAAGTATTCAGTGAAGCAATTTCATCACTAGATGTCACTGTATGTGACGCGTCACAATATTCTATACATATCTTCCTTTATGGTAGATCATACACTCGCTGTCTAGTGAGTTGGAGCCTCTTTCACCATGGAACTGTCTTCACTCTATGTGGCACCGATCCACATCCATCAATAGTATCAATTTGGTCCATATTAATGAGATCCCGTCACACAATTGCACATAAATCAGGGGGAGTCGAACATACGGCCCGCGGGCCAGAACCGGCCCGCCAGAGGATCCAATCCGGCCCGTCAAAACCCCACGCTCGGACCAGCTTGTCCAACACCCACAATTATGCCACATGGCTTAAAATCACCTTTCTTCACCGGATCTTGTACATTTCTAAAGGCACTGAGTCGCTGGCGTGTGATTGGCTGTTTGGATATGTGTGCCCTGACGAGCACGTGGAACAAGTGCACCTGGTAAAGTGACCACTGAGGGGACATTTGGAAAAGCTGTTTTGGTGGTTTTGCGATTGTTGCAACACACTCCAAAGAAAATGGAGTACGTGGACTCGTTGGTCGCCGTGTGCCGAAGGCGTCCTGTTTACCTCTGTCTTGATGCCGAGGGGCGTTTTCCCCAGACTGCTCAGGAAGTGCAGCGGCGAGAGCATTGTCCCAAACTCCTGGAGGTCGCCATATTTGAGCTTGTCAGTCAGCGTGGTGGCTGAGATCCCGGCCAGCGGGCCCAGGCTGGGCAGCGAGCCCGCCGTCACCGAGGGATCTGGGATTTGTCCTGGCATGGCGTCAGACTCGGTCGCGACCACAGCTGCGGGGCAGAGGGAGGGAAACGGGAGACAGGCGAGAAACCGAGCCAGATGAGTGACAAACATGAAAAAACTCGGTCCGTTCTGCTCGTTGTAAAATACAGAGCAGGGGCGCGCTTTTCAGCATGACGGTTGGAAACGGCCGGTTGCAATTACGTTTGTGTGAGGTGTGGGTCAAATGATTTTTCCATTTTAATATGCAGATGGTAAATATGACAAATAGTTGGGAGCTCATTTTTGGTCAGCTCTGTTCAATAGCACAACACGCACACCCTGACGTGGGGCTGAGTTAATGCACTATGCGTGGTAATGTAATATAACAATAATTAGCATACATGTATTTAAGTACAGCACATACACTTCCTCTGACTTCATTACGTCTTCTTGGACAGAGCACGGTGCAAGCCAGGATACATGTTGTCGTCAAACAGACCACTGAAAACGATCAAATGTACCGTTTGTCTCTTTATCGGCCTCATCAATTCATCACTTATCACAATATGGTGAAGATAATGTTAAAGGTCCAGTGTGTAAGATTGAAGTGGAATTCTATTGGCAGAAATGGTAGATAAACATAATCACGCTGATGTTTACTGAGTGTACAATAACCTAAAATGTCGGAATTGTTGTTGTTGTCGTCATCGTCAGGGACAGGTCCTCTCCACGGAGGCCGCCATGTTGCACCACCATGTTTCGACAGTAGCCCAGAATGGAAAAACTCAACGGGCGTTGAGTTATATCAATAACTACATACCTCGAGGGGGGAAAGGGGGAGTTCAGCTGCAAAATTTAACTGCACAACTAAATGTCCCTAAATCCTACACACTGTACCTTTAAAAGCTTAAAGGTGGACAACCCTCTACTCTGTGATGGGGACACTGGGTCTGCACTCGGTATGAAATGTAATTATTTTACTTCCTCTTTTATGGAATTGATACAGTGACACTTACATGATTCCTGGAAAAACGTTGCCTGACCTCACGTCCAAAAGCCAAAGAGAGACGAGGAGTCGAGCAGAAAACAGAAAGGCACACGAATTCCTCTTAATCCCCGGGGGGAGCTGAAGGTAAACCTTTGCCAAGAACGACCCATTAACCGTGATTCTCTCCTTGTGAGACATGGTGTCAGGGCAGGAGGGGGGTGGGGGTGGGGGTGGGGGGTGGGGGGGAGCGGGCCATCAGCTGCCAGAACAATGTGGTGAACGAGGAAGGGGTTTTTTTTTGGTTTGGTTTTGTTTTCCCTGTTTTTCGAATCTTCATCTGGAAGGTTTCAGTATCCCTGAACGCAGCGAGGGAGGTGTGTGAGTGGAGCCAGCCTCGCTCACAGGAAATCACCACCACAGCTCAGCACATTTTCGGGGCCATATGACCGAGCCCAAAAATGACTATTTAAGGTCAATACCCCCCTACCGCCCCCCCCCCCCGACCCTTTAGCCCACATGACGGGAGTAAAAGGGCAGAAACAGGGATGTGCAAAAAAAACAATCAACTCAGCGACTGACGCCGTGAGTTTAAAGGGACTGTGCATCAAATGTGTATCAGCTTTCCATTTCTACACTTCCCCCCAAAACTAAAGGTCAGAAATGACAGAGAGGAACTGTCCCACGGTCACATGAGAGGCAGGAGATGCATTAGTGTTTGTGCTTAGAGCTTTTAAACTGTGGTGTGGCATGTTCACGGGAGGAAAGGTAAATCCAAAACAAGCTTAAAGGTACACAGGGTTATATGACGTCTAGTGGTGACGTTTCGAGTTGTGAACACCCATCACCTCATCCTGTCCCTTACCATACAAATATAATGGGGATTCTATGGTAACCTCCAGTTATCATGAAAACTGAAGAGTTAAAGGTGCAGCGTGTACGATTTGGTGACATCTACTGGAGGAGTTGCATGTTGAATCCATCACCTCACCCTTCCCATCAAATCCTGCTGGAGAACCCATGGTATCCCAAGACACAGAGTACGTCCACTCTGGGCTACTGTAAAAACATGGCTGCCCCCAAAGGGAGGACCCCCCCCCTCCTGAGGTAAATATACAATAAAGGGCTCATGTAAGGATAATGTAAAAAGCAAGTCATACATTTTGGTGATTATACATTCGTAGAAATGTCTGTATGGAAATGTTTTGCAATTCTACTTCTCGAGATCGAAGTGACAAAAAGTGACCCAAATCTTACACACTGCACCTTTAAGATTGCTTGTGCGCTGGGCAACTGTAAAACCATGTTGGCACAACATGGCAGAGAACCTGCTCCTCATGTTTGTATAAAGAGGCTCAATTGACAGTGATGTAACTACATCATGCATCATTCAGGTTATTGCACAGTAGTCACAAACACATCAACACAATAACTTCATAATCCACCGGAGACAACAGAGATGGAAGTAGTTTAACTCATAACTTACACACTGCACCTTTAAAGCATGAATCTCAAACAGCTTGAAGGTGAATCCAATTCTCTGCAAAGAGAAAACGGTCCAATTTTTTCTAGTGCACGTGTTACATCTGAATAAAACAATCCTACAAAAGTTACAGTGCGCATGATTTATTGGCATCTAGTGGTGAAGTTGCAAATTGCAGCGTGACATCTCTCATCCAATGGTGAGGCAACATGGCAGCCTCCACAGGGAGGCTGTTCTCCGAGTGGCTTAAACACAAGGCTTATTATTCTGAGTTCATTTTTTCATTTCTGTCGACATGATTCCAGTTTCTATATTACACGCTGGACCTTTAAAGGTGCAGTGTGTACGATTTGGTGACCTCTAGGGGTGAAGTTGTATGCTGTATCAGCACCTCACCCTTCTGAACATGCAGGAGAACCGATGGTCGACATCGGTTTACTCAAAAGATGTTTAGTGTGTCCACTCTGGACTACTGTAAAAACATGGCGGCCGCCCGTACAGACGACCCGCTCCTCAAGTAAATATACATTCATGGGCTCATTTAAGGGCAATGGGGTAAAACTGTACATTTAAGTGATTGTGAATTCATGAAAATGTCAGAGTGTGATTGTTTTGTACTATTTTCAGAAGTGACAAAAATGAGAGAAATCGTACACACTGCACCTTTAACATTATCACGTCTCTGACACTGATTCTACCGTATCAGCACTTTTGTTTCTTTTTTCTTTTTTTTTTCTTCCTTTTTTACAGTTTTGCAGCTTTTTAGAGAAAGTGCTGCTTTGAAAGCGCTGCCTCTGTGGGAGAGCCGCTGCTGTTGGAGCCGCTGGTCAACTTGAAAGCGGAAGTTTTTCCCTCCAGTGCCGGAACAATTTCTCTTACGTAACGTTGCGTTTCCATCACAGAGGCGCGGTGTTAAAAACGCTTCTTTAAATAACCCCCCTCCGCCCCCACCACACACACACACACGCGCACAATGTTTTACCCTGACTCACACTTGCACTTGCGTCTTATACGGACATTTTGTTCTGTTTGGTGCTCGATGAGGCTCCATGTAAAAGTTCAAACAAAAGAGGAGCCACCTCCTGCATGTTCTCTCACATGTCACCTTTAAAAGTGGCGGAATGCGCCCAAAAGCTGCGGAATGCGCAAACGTGTGTGTGTGCGCGTGCGTGTGTGTGTATAATAACTATCACACCATAATCTACTCACATGGAAAAGTATACACAACCACCACGAAGTCTCCCTGTGTGTGTGTGTCTGTGTGTGTGTGTGTGTGTGTTCTGACCTGACTTGGATCCCAGGTGAAACGACTGTCCTTTCTTCTGCTCAGCCGAGGGTCGAGAGTAGATTTTAAAAAGTGGGAATCGTTGCATCAGCCCGATTGTTGGAAAACGTGATCCCAGTCTGGGAGGATTTGGGAATGCGGAAATCAGGCAGTGCCAGACAGACGCGGTGAGCAGCAGCAGCAGCAGCAGCAGCAGTAACGGAGGCGGCGGCAGCAGCAGCAGCAGCAGCAGCAGCAGGGATGTGAACTCAGTGGGGGCAGAAGTGGGGAAGTGAAACGCTGCTCCTCCCATCAAGACTCACTGAGGCTGCTGCTGCTGCTGCTGCTGCTGCTGCTGACACACTCAGGCTGCACTGAGGGGCCCACACTGAGGCCTATATTGGGAACACACACACACACACACACACACACACACACACACACACACACACACACTTACTGTACCTCCAGTCATCTCCTGTGGAAACTCACCAAACACATTCAGGATGTACTTGTGCATTAGATGAACCACAGGGGCTGAGGGTCCCTAAACCGCTATTGGCTCAACAAAAACAACAATGGAAAAAAAAAGAGAGAACACAAAAATAATAAAAAAAAATAATAATAACAATAATAATAATAATAATAATAATAATAATAATAATAAAACAGCAACAGCAACAACAACAACGATGACAATAATAATAATGATAATAATAATAATTATTGTTATTATTATTATTGCAGTGATACAAAGCAGAAAAAAGAAACCATATCAGTAAATATGAAGTATTGAAGGTTAAAACACATTTGCATCAACAACAAATTGTGAAATACAACAAACCACAAACTGAGAAAGTAAGTAATTTACAGCGGGTGACATCAAAACACGATGTTAAATTCCCAAACACACGAGTAAGTAATGAATTGCAACAAAAAAAATGTGCAAATAAAGATCAACTAAAACAATTGTATTACTTGAAGCTGTTCGATGGACAAACTGTCCATGTGTGTTTTTCTGTTTGTGTTGTCATATTTACTGTTGTGCTGATTCCTCTCTTAGATGTGTCAGTAGTTCTCTTGTGATTTTCTGATTTGCCGTGTTTCATGAAGTGTCATTTGAAACCTGCTGTGATGATTTGCAGCCCCACGAGGCCTCTCTCCATAACTGAGCTTGATGGAACCATAAAGCGCAACGTTTGACATCCAATTTTAATGTTTTCATTAACAGGCAAACACCATCGTGCCACTTCTGACTGTAGATTTATTTTCATTTTTTTTCAGTATTCAGCAGCATAGATAAGCAATCAATGCTCATTTCACCCATTGTTTCATTTTAACAAAGAAATAAAAATCTGTAAGGTAAAAAAATAAACCATAAGTTACATCTTGATAAGATATTACAGTTTATAGCACTGGATGTTTTCATGGAAAACTTTCGACATTTCAACGATGAGCTCAAACCACAGTCGATGACATTGAGGTATGCAGTTACTCAACATGGATAAATATGTCAATACAACATTTACAGCAATCGATAACACCATTGACACCAAAACACAAAACCATACTGTAACATCAAATTCCACGTCACGTCTTGGATCTAGTAAACAGATCAGATATAGTAAGTAGTATGAGCTTCGGAACCTATTTGGACTTATTGATCTGCATGCGTTTTTTCAAACGGTCAGTCCTTCAGGTGGGAGCCATCTTCGCTACATCACTGTATCGGCCGGAGAGAGTTTACACGCGTGACACGTTTCGCTTCCTTTGTTTACAAATCGGGATGCTGCAAACCTAGGGAGACCCAGCAGAGGGCGCCGTGGGCACGAGTCCGAAAACGCGGCGGTTACGTTAGCATGCTAACACTTTCCCTGCCTCAAAGTCAATGACTTTTTGTTTTGTTTTGTTTTGTTTGGAAAATGGATTTCCAGTTGAATTTAAGGTTCGGCGTCACGTTTGGAGTCTAGAGCATGTCGGTGAACGGCCGCCTTCCGGGTTTTCGATCGCAGCTGCTAACAACGACAGCGTGTCGTTGTTTTCGATCGATGAACGCACGCCACGGCAGCAGAGGGCGCCGCTAGCTTTGAGTTGGCGTTTTCGCTTTCACGTTGACGTTTGGAAAACGTTTCAAAGAGTGGTGTCAAAGTGTGAACAGAATCCTCGACCCCCCCCCCCCCCGTTTGCTACTTTGCTACAGATCTTAATTTCCAGTCTCAAGGCCCAGTGCAAAAGTCCCGTTCGTCTTTTGCAGAGGACACCGGAGGAGACGGGGGGAAACTTCCGACACTTCCGGCACCTCGGGCGCCCCTACAGGGCCAGGAGAGTGGGGGAGTTGAGGATGTCGACGGATTCGGACTTGCCGCCTCCGCCTTTGTGGCTGTCCAGGCCCTCGGGGACCGAGTCCAGCTCGGGACACGAGAAGGTGAACACGGACAGGTAGCTGCTGCAGGTGGGCGTGGACGTCACCACCGGCGTGCTGAGGGGCTCCAGGTCGCTCGACACCGACTTGTACAGGGTCTCCCAGTCCGAGAAGCCCAGGGAGCTGCTCAGGTCGATGTCTGGCACGGAGCGCGCCGTCTCCATGGGCGTCCTCTCCTCCAGGCCGGGCAGCACGCCGTCCAGCAGCCCGCCCTTCACGTCCAGGGACGGCTCCAGGTCGCAGAGGTTGACCTCGGCGCTGGCGCACAGCAGGATGTTGGAGTTGCCCGAGATGGCGGCGGACGGGTCGCTGGGGACGTCCATGTCCTGGATCGAGGGGGCTTCCTGGGCGCCGTCGTCGGGCAGCCGGTCCTCGTCGGGACTGGGCGGCAGCTCCAGGGTCTGGGCCGCGGACCCCTGGAACATGCCGTCCAGCTCCTCGGACATCGGGCACACGGGTTTGTGCGAGGCGAGGATGAATTCCAGGCGCTCCCGCTCTTTGTGCAGGCCGGCGATCTCGGACTCCAGGGCGGCTTTCTCCTCCTCCAGCTGGTCGGTCTCCTTCGGAGAGAGCGACAGCCACAATCATCCACAGGGGGTGGGACGGACTCACACACACACACACACACACACACACACACACACACACACAACGTGACAGCTGAGCAAATGCATCCGTGTGTTTACTTACAGCTTGCAGTGTGTCTGTCAGCTCCCGCCGCCTGTTGCGACACTTGGCTGCAGCCATTTTATTCCTCTCCCTCCTTATCCTCTTCTTCTCCTCCTCCTCGGGAGAGAGCTGCGGCGGGAAATAAATAATTCAGTTATTGCCTGGAAGAATCCCGTCATCTCGCCTCCTAATCCACTACATCCGCCGCCAATTCGCTGTGTGGAGGGGATGGGATGGG
>JAFBJT010109502.1:0-16212 GCA_016785325.1 Chascanopsetta lugubris
CCTCGTGTGCTCGTCGTCCTCCTCTGGTCCTCATGTGTTCATCGTCCTCTTGTCCTCATGTGTTCATCTTCCTCCTCTCCTGCAGATAATAAAGATGTGTCCGTGATGATGAGCGAGATGGACGTGAACGCCATCGCCGGGACCTTGAAGCTGTACTTCCGAGAGCTGCCCGAGCCGCTGTTCACCGACGATCTCTATCCCAACTTTGCAGGAGGCATCAGTGAGTTGTGGTGGAGGAGTCGCAGCGTTTGTTTGGGACGAGGAGCCGGGACGTTGATGTTGATTGTGTGTGTGTGTGTGTCGCAGCTCTGTCGGACAGTGTGGCCAAAGAGAGCTGCATGTTGAACTTACTGCTGTCGCTGCCAGAACCCAACCTGGTCACGTTCCTCTTCCTGCTGGATCACCTGAAGAGGTACGCGCTCCGCTGCTCGCACGCAGCCTCTGGAAAAAACACTCGAAACAAGTGAAATGAAGACTCCTCCCTTTCTGTGTCTCGTGTCTCTGGCACGACGAGCCCAGGTGCGGTCACGTGACCCATTCGCTGTAACTGTGGCGGTAACTTCCCCTCGGTGCTGCTCTCGTTACTATAGTGACGTGCTGTCCTCCGGTCGCCACGGTGACCGAGAAGAGGTTCAGCCGCGTATAGAGTTCAGGAGCATTGTATGAGAACACGATGGATGGATCGATGCTTGTTTATGAAGAACATTTACATAATCTGCAGATATTGAAGATTTCCATTTTTAAAAATCTGTTTTTGTTATCCAATCCAATCCAACTTTATTTATAAAGCACTTTAAAACAGTGCGGTACAGAAAAAGATTAAAGAATAAAGTTCACAGCACCCATGTAGCGTCAAATAGATTATAAATATGAATATAAATAAAACAGGTTAGAAGACCTAAAACATGAATAAAGTAAAATAAAAGCATAAATAAAAATCAACAAATAAATACATTTTAAAAAGTTCAACAGTAGAAGCAGTAAAATAGATTAGAATGAAGATAACATCAGATTCAAACAAACAAGCTCTGTCCAGGATCAAAAACCTATCATTCATTTCATTTTAAACATTTCAAACAGTGAAAAACTGTCACCTCACTTTGTCCATTTTTAAACAAAACAAATGATGCAAATCCTCACGTTGGAAAAGCTTCTTGTAAGGTATTAATCAATAAGATAAGAAAAGACAAACAGATCAGATAACCATTATCGGTGCCATCAAAGGTGCAGTGTGTATTTCCTTCACTTTTTCCAATGACTTTTGTCACTTTTAAAAATATTACAGAACAATTACATTCTGACCTTTTCCTGAAGTTATATTCACCGAGGTGTTTCATGGTTTGCCCGTTGTCTTGAATGAGCCCATTAAAGTGTATTTCCATCAGGGAGGCTCCTCTGTGGAGGCCGCCATGTTTGACAGAGCTAAACCTGGACGTCCTAAACATCGTTTGAGTTTTAACAACAACTGAAGTCACCACAGCTTCTCCTCCTGTTCAGAGGCTGAGCTGATGGACACAACATGCAACTTCACCTCTAGAGGTCACCACATCTTACACACTGCACCTTTAAAGGATAGAAAACTGAATTTAGAAATATGTACACAGAGGATTGACACTATTGTACAGAATGATTTACATTCTAAAGAGTGATTCACATGGAGTTACTACATCCTCATTCTTTCCTCATGAACCACTCGTGTGTGTGTCCTCAGAGTTGCAGAGAAGGAGTGTGTGAACAAGATGTCTCTCCATAACCTGGCCACAGTGTTCGGGCCGACGCTGCTGAGACCGGCTGAGAAGGACAGTAAGATCCCGGCCCACCCCACGCAGCCCATCAGCATGGGGGACAGCTGGTCCCTGGAGGTCATGGCGCAGGTGAGGCCTCAGACCCAGCTCCACCTTCATCCATCACCATGGACCTTTGGTCCAAATGAGCAGATGCGAGCTTTGCCTGTCAGTCGTTGTGTCTGTTCGTTCCGGTGGGTTAGGGTTAGGGTGTGTTTGTTAGAGGGTCTCTTTTGAAATGATCATTCGAGTCATCGATCGGCCCCAGAACACGAGGACACGCTCTCGAGTCCGTAAGGAATCAAATGTGCTGGAAACTGCTGTAGAACCTGAACAGATTGTTTCTGCTTCTTTTTGCATAAATGTCCCAAAGAAGTTCCGCCTGTTCAAAGCCAAACAGGAAATCATTTTTGAGATTTGAACATGAGGTTGAGGGCTGACGTGTTGGGTCTCCTCCCTCTCAGGTCCAGGTGCTGCTGTACTTCCTGCAGCTGGAGACCATCCCCACCCCCGACAGTAAGCGACAGAGCATCCTCTTCTCCACGGAGGTGTGAAGTCCGACGGACAGAGGGGGCGGAGCTCGCCTCACTCTCCTCGCATGTCGGCGAATGGACCGGATCGCTGCTTCACTTCAACACTAGATGGCGCCGTCGGTCCTCTGACGGTCAGATTCACATGGCTGGTGTTTAGTCGATTCCTCCTTCAGACCTTCACCTGTCGTGGCCGTGTCTCTCCACATCGCCCTCTGCTGGTGGCAGCGTTCGTACGTGCAGATGCTGACCACTCACCTCTCCGCCTTCCTTTGTTCTCTGGGTGTTTTCTTGGTTTCCATCGCGTCCGGATCCGTCTCTGACATGGGTCCACGCTGTGATTTAGGACAAGTCTCTTCACGCTGGTGCGTCTGTCTCTGAGGAGACGCTTCACCCTCCGAGGTTCACGAGTGGAGAGACAGAGATGAGAAACATAGACTCTGCGTCTGCAGGTGTTCATCAGCATCAAACAGCCAGGAAGCAATACCTCTTTTCTCCACTGGGACTCACCTGTGCCCCCTCTCTGCTGAGGCAGCTGTTTGCAGGACGAGAGCAGGCGCTCGTTGTATTTACAGATACACTTTGTACATAATCTTCAAAGCTTTCCTTTAACAGTATAATCATTGTTGTCTTACTGTAATTTATTTCCAGGCCTTTGAGTGAAACTTTGTTCTGGGTGTGATGAAGGTCAGGTGGTCAGTCTCAGCCTCAGCCTGAAGCAGGATTCAGCCTCGATCATAGAAACTACTCCAGCCTGTCATCACACACACACACACACACACACACACACACACATTGTAGTTACTCACTGTATATCGTAGGCGTTAACCCACACGCTCTCATGCTGCTGTGGGTTCTCCTGCAAGAACTTTCTGAAAACCTTCATCTGTCTGGTGTAGACAATATGCAATATCACACACACACACACACACACACACATTATTGCACCTTCTACACACACACACACACACACAGAGTTATATCTGACCTTGTCTCTGTTGATCTTTGCACTCATGCGATGTAAGAACTACTGTATTTATTACAAAGTGACCTGAGCACTCAGCATTTATGTGCATTGAAGATCATATGTGTGCGCACACACGTGTGTACGCGCACACACGTGTGTGTATATATATGTTTGTTGGTTTGATGAAGGAATCTGGTTTTGTTGTCTCTGTTTGGATTCTCTCAAACAGCCTGAGGTCAGTTTGTCCTGGAGGCCGAGACACAGAGGATTTGAAGACTTCAGAAACATACGTGTTTGTTTGAACATGCAGGCGTGTTACACGATAGCTGGTATGTTTACACACGCTTCCTCTCGGGAATCACAAGGATCTGCTTGATCTCACTTTTGGCCCATTTCCAGAATCGCGGTGTTGAGGAGGAGGCCTGGGATCCGTTTCATTAAAGGGCTCGTGAGGCATCAACCTGACTTAGACTTTAGATTCCAGGAGGAAACGGAGCCTCTGCTTTTTACTTTCGTATCAAGAAATATTCAGATCCAGACTTCTGAGGCACAGTTGGATGCTTGGAGTTTGTTCACGTCGTTTAAAGGTCCAGTGCGCGATTGAGCCAAACCTTTTCATTTGAATTGGCAGGTCATAAGTTACTTGTATTGCTGTTTATATTTACACATGAAGCGGATCCTCTGCGCCGAGGCGGCCATGTTTTCACAGTCGAGCAGAATGGATAAACACAGGCTCTGGAGATTGAACTGTGCACACTGAATCCTTCCCATGATGAACGTTTATTCTTACACTAAAGTAAATAGTCCGGAGTCTTATTATTTATTTGTATTGTCACTGAAGCTCCTCTGATCCTGCCCCGTAGCACATTCACCCTCATTCCTTCATCCAACACCTTGAACAACAACGTCCCGATGCCTACACTCGTTTGCCTGATCGTGCCTCGACACTTCTCCTTTGGTTTCAGCGTTTGAAATAAGATCAAATAATAAAGTGTAACTTGTGGCGAGGCCGAAGACGTGGCTCTGCCTCTCTCTCTCTTTGCCTTTGCTGAGCTCAGCCTCGCTCGCCCGCCCCTCTGAGCTAAGACAGGACCTGAACCCGACGCACAGACGGTCTTAGCTGGATCCGCCTGCCACCTCTTTGATGCTGTAAACACGAAGCCAATCTTAAAGGGACGGGGCCTCTGCTCCTTCCTTCATTTCAGCTCCTTTAATGCCTTTTTTTAATTTAACCTCCTTTGGTGAAAAAGGTCTAATCTATTTATGATGAAAAACTGAAGTACTGGTCTTTGAAGAGTCGTGTGTCATCATCACTGTCGATATGTGACTGGTCACTGTGATTGTTTTAGAGAACTGATGCAAAGTTACATCCACACACAGCTGTTTAATATGTACCATACTAGAGACCATCCTTTGGTTTGGGGTCTTCATTTAACGTGGCATCCATGATGATGATGATGATGATGAAGATCGATTCTCCTCCGTGTGATGAGGTCGAGGTCTAACATCTGTCTGTGATGATCGGTTGATGAGATGGAGAGAGGACATCAAAAATGTACTCGAGTAAAAGTATCGCTGCTGCGCTGAAATTGTATTTAAATTAAAAATCCTAAAAATCGACTCAAGTCAAACTCGTATGAAATGTTCAGAATACAAATTGCCTAATTACTTCTCGACAGTGTGGGAGCAAATATTTTGAATTCTAACACAAAGTAAGCGTATTCTTCTCTTAACATTTTTACATTATACAATGGACACTGTTTGCTTCCTGGTATGAAGATTAAAATCATGACAGCCATCATCGGTTCATGTTAGGAAACGTTGATCTGATGCTCCTCTGCACCTTGAGTCAGTGCAGGTGTTACTGCAGCGCCTCCGTTTTACTCTGTCATGGCTGAGCTTTAAATGTACTCAATTCAGTATTTCACATCAAATGGACTTGAGTAAAAGTAAGAGTAGAGATTTTAAAAACGAGTCCGAACAGTAAAGTTCACAGAGAAAGGAGTGAAAGTAACGAGGGATTGTAGTTGACTACATTCCAGCTCTGGTTGATGGACAGTGTGTCTTCATGTTCCCTCCATCTCATCTGATCCTCACTTCTGGAACAGATTTGGATCACATCCCTCGCAATCAGTGATTCTCAACTGGCGGGTGGCGGACCTGTCTTCAGATGGCCAGGGGCCTCTGCTTTTATTTTGAAGGGGAGTTTTGATGCATTGGTTTTGCCGTCTGTTCACACTACCTGACAGTAGGTGGCAGTATTAGATGAAGAGATCCTTTAAATCAGGGATTCTCAACCGGGACCATTTTCAGATGTTCACGGCCTTTGGCTGAGAAAGAAGTCTGAATATGCTGTGCTTTTATTTTGAAGGAGATTTTTGTACGCATTGGGTCTATTCACACTCCTTAACAGTAGGTGGCGATCACGGCCTGTAACGCTAATAATGCTGACGTTTCTTCTCATAGGTGAACTGACCGAGGTGAAACGCAAAGTACAGCACAGACACCGACATGTTTCTGTGTTTGGGTCGCGGCTCATCGTTGGGTCCCGAACCCAGAACAGTTGAGAGTCACTGAGCCAAATGAAGTATTTCTCATCGATCCTTCAGTTTGTGATGCCACGACTCCGCCTCAACAGCTTTGAGTTTCTCGCTCTTTTCTGGTTCCTGCTTGAATATTCAAAGTTCTGCAGAACTGTGTCGTGACTGGCGCCGTGTGTGAGGCCGTCTGCAGACCACTTTTGTACACAACAACAACTGTTCAATAAAATCTCCTGTACTACAGGGAAGGACACTATTCTTCTTTTCAGTAGAAAGACAAGCTGGAGACTCCTCCAGAAAGACGTTATCAAACACCTACGAGGACTAGACCAGACCACGTTTTACAAAGATGTCAAACGACTGATTTGATCCTGCGCATTCATTTTTCCACAGGGATGAAAAACATGAATCGATAACAAACGGAAGCTTCACAGGTTACAGACGAATCACTGAGGGTACGAGAGTTTAAAATGAAGTGTTTATGATTTTCTGTGGGAGGAGTCACAGTGACGGAGAAACACGACGAGCAATGGAGGATTTCACCTGTGCAGACTGAAGCTGTGATGACTGATGTGACTCAGTGGCAGAGGTGCATTGTGGGTCACTTTTACGAGTCACTTCGGTCAACATTCAATATCAAACTGGAACATTCATCTTTCTCAGAGGTCAGAGGTTAAAAGTGTTCAATCTGAGACGAAACATGATGCAAGTGACGGTCAAAGAAGGAAACTACGAAATATTAAAATACTGTTTTAAACCATTCCTATATGTATGCTATCAAGGAGACACACAGTCAGTGTGTGTGTGTGTGTGTGTGTGTGTGTCAGCCTAATGCTTCATTCTATTATTTCACTGTATTTGATCTGAGTTTCCCTTGTTCACCTCATCATTCTTCTTTCAACAGCATCTGTTGTTTCCACTCGTTATGCAGCGTCACTGTTTACTGGAAGTGAAGCCCCCCACGCTCTGCCCACCACCTCCACTCACTCGCCCACAGAGAGAGAGAGAGAGGGGCGTGTCCTCCTGCTGTGAACCTTGAAACCTAACAGAACCTGAGCAGCAGCAGCAGCAGCAGCAGCAGCAGCAGCAGCAGCAGCAGCAGCAGCAGCAGCAGCAGCAGCAGCAGCAGCAGCAGCAGCAGCATGACGGAGGCTTTGCACCTGTCACTTCTTTGTTTTCCTCCTCGTGTTTGTGATGTTTGTCCTCGAGCAGAGGAGCTGACTCCACTCTGAGGAGGGAACTTCAGTCAGGTACGAGGGTCTTTCTTTGATGTGTTTGTCCTCATGCAGAGAGGACGAGGGTCTTTCTTTGATGTGTTTGTCCTCGTGCAGAGAGGACGAGGGTCTTTCTTTGATGTGTTTGTCCTTGTGGAGAGGACGAGGGTCTTTCTTTGATGTGTTTGTCCTCGTGCAGAGGAGCTGACTTCACTCTGAGGAGGGAACTTCAGTCAGGTACGAGGGTCTTTCTTTGATGTGTTTGTCCTCATGCAGAGAGGACGAGGGTCTTTCTTTGATGTGTTTGTCCTCATGCAGAGAGGACGAGGGTCTTTCTTTGATGTGTTTGTCCTCGTGCAGAGAGGACGAGGGTCTTTCTTTGATGTGTTTGTCCTCGTGCAGAGAGGACGAGGGTCTTTGATGTGTTTGTCCTCATGCAGAGAGGACGAGGGTCTTTGATGTGTTTGTCCTCGTGCAGAGAGGAGCTGACTTCACAGTCAGAAGGGAACTTCAGTCAGGTACGAGGGTCTTTCTGTCTTTGATGTGGAATGAGTGGGATCATCTCCTGACCTGCCTCATTGTAAATGTGTGGGAATAAGTAACACGTCCTCTGTCCTCGTCCTTCAGTCCAATCCTGAACTCCTCCCTGCCTGTGGGGTTCAAACGCAGTGTTTCTCCTGTAATAATCATGATGATTCATAATCAATACAACAGAGTATGGTCTTGTTTGTGACTCTGATGGAGCTGCTTCATTGATTGACAGGCCACTGACACATCCTGTGTTTATTTTCTTATCACTTCCTCCAAGTCCTCCGAGGGTGTGTGTGTGTGTGTGTGTGTGTGTGTGTGTGTGTGTTGGGGGGGGGTGTCAGACATGGAGTGCTGAGCGTGCACATTATGTATGATGGCTCATCGTTCATGTTAGAATCGGAGAACCTGCAGCCTCAGAGTTTCTTTCATTCAAACTGAAGGAGCTGAATGTCAGAGAAGGTGTCTCCTCACCTTCACCCACAGAGTGAGAGGGTGAACTGCTGTCGTTTTGCTGGATGA
The DNA here is from genome assembly GCA_016785325.1 of Chascanopsetta lugubris. Taxonomy (NCBI): domain Eukaryota; kingdom Metazoa; phylum Chordata; class Actinopteri; order Pleuronectiformes; family Bothidae; genus Chascanopsetta; species Chascanopsetta lugubris. The sequence goes on from JAFBJT010109502.1 coordinate 8,086, forward strand.
AGGCTGAATGGCTCTGCGCTGGTGTTCCAGGGTCTGAGAGGGAAACGGACAGTAGAGCTGTTCGACAGCAGCAGGTGGAGGATCAGACTGAGCGGAGCTGTCAGACCGCTCATCAGGAACAGCTGTCTTCACCTGCCCTCGTGTCAAATGGCCTCGGGGCAGGAAGAGGAGGAAGGGCAAGTTGTCCGCGCTGAATATGGGATGAGAGGTCACGTCCGTGTGGCTGTGACACGTGGATGACGTGTGTCATTACTGCGACTGTGTCCGAGCCGAGGGAGACTGAGGAAAGCTTGGCTCTGAACTCGCTCTGGGCCTGAGGCAGCGAAGCAGGAAGCTTCGTGCGTTCGAGCTCCTTCTTCCTCGCTCTCATCTCGTCAGTGCGACGCCACAGAAACCGAAGGGCCGGTGAACTGAAAACTCGGGAGACGATAGCGTGGTTTACGTTGCAGTGTGATTGACCTTGTTGATGATCTGAGCTGGTAAAACTTAGTCTCCACTGGATCTCACAAGAGATCAGAACAACAGCACCAAGGTAATGTATCGTGAGGTGGAGCCAATCTTTACATTTTATAAAGCAAACATGATATTCATCACAATAAGATACAAAATGAATCAGATCAACCTCAAACTCTCCTCTTTAGACCATCTTCTAATGTTTGATCAATGCTGTATTGATTTTGTATCAAGAGATGGAAGTGAAAACACTCACTCATTCCCTCTCATGAGCAGCTTGACCCACATTTCCCTCCTCTCCTCACACTCTTCATGTGTGTGTGTGTGTGTGTGGGGGGGGGGGGGGGGGGTCGTCTGAGGTCAGAGCCTGTTGGTGATAATCTGCTTAAACATTCCTGAGGAACTGAAATACCCAGGGAAACTTTAAAAAGTTATTGACAAACTCCACCTCCTCCAGCCCACGGAGGCCTTCACATTGTGTCAGTATCAGTGCCTGTCAAGTGTGAAGTCAGTGGTGGGAATGGTGCCTGTGATGTCACTGGAGGGGAAACCAAATCAAAGGTGCATTGTTGGATTGTCTGCCTGGGCCCATGAGCAGAGTGAGTGTCCCTGAGGCCCTGCAGACAGATGCCCTGTGATCTGTTTGTTCAGGCCTCAGCGCTCAGCCTGGGTTCTGCCTCTTCCTCTCTCTGCAGAGTTGGACTCCGTCCCTCCGTCCCCCTGTCGCCCCGTGTGACACTTACCCAGGGTGAGCGCGGCCGAGGAGACGGGCAGGAAGTTGACGCGTGTGAACCGAGTCAAACATGGCACTCGGGACGCTCGCGCTCCACACTTCCCGTCCCAGCCCTCTCCCCTCACGCAGTCGCGCTTCCCTCGAGCTCTCGGACAAGGCGGCGCTTCGGTCCGAGCGCGTGGTATGACGGCTCCGAGAGAACCCGACCGCCGCCATGCCGAGGACCGAGCATCTGCTCTACGTGCTCCTGGAGCTGTCGGTGGCGCTTCTGGCCGTGGCCGGGAACGTCCTGGTGTGTTGGGCCGTCTGCGTCAACTCCAACCTGCAGAGCGTCACCAACTTCTTCGTGGTGTCGCTGGCGGTGGCCGACATCGGCGTGGGGCTGCTCGCCATCCCCTTCGCCATCACCATCAGGTGAGGTTTTAAAGGGCACCTGTCACCGGCTCCGGGGAAGTGTATGACTTCTAAGAAGGCACCCATGGGCTCAGAGTTCGACTGGTGTTTCTCTTCATGAGCCGTGGGTTTGAATTGTCTTGTGGAGAAACATCTTGAAAAGGTCCTCGATGCAGAGGCTGCCAAATGTTAGGATTTATCTATTTATTTAATAAATGATAATAATGTTTGATAAGACATCTTATTATTTATTCATTTATGTATTGTTTAATGGATCATTGTATTGATTGATAATACATATTATTGATTGATTGATATTTAATAAATAATGATATTGTTTGATGATAAATCTATCTTTATCTATCTTATTGTAGCCTAGAATGGATAAAGTATAGACTTTCTGAGCCTGAGGTGTTCAGTGTTATACAAAACTCCTCCAGGAGATGTCACTGAATCCTACACATATCGTACGATCAATTGTCATTGTTGTCATGAATCCGTGTTTATCACTGGACTCAGATGATTGATTTCAGGACCTTTGCTTGTCACGTGTTGCCGACAGCACCGGTTTCTGTGCCAACTTCTACGGCTGCCTCTTCATGGCCTGCTTTGTCCTGGTGCTGACCCAGAGCTCCATCTTCAGCCTGCTGGCCATCGCTGTGGACCGGTACATGGCCATCAAGAGCCCCCTCAGGTGAGAAGAGGAAGTGCAGGAATCAGAGACACAACTAAGGTCATGACCTCTGATTGGGCATGAAGCAACCTGTGATGTTGTGGAGTTTAAACTTCTGTCCTCACAAGCTAAAGTGACCGCAGTGGCTTTATGTTGTTGTGAGGGGCTTTATGTTGTTGTGGCGGGGTTTATGTTGTTGTGAGGGGCTTTATGTTGTTGTGGGGGGGGTTTATGTTGTTGTGGGTGGACTTTATACTGATGTGAATATACCATATATAAGTGGTATATTGTGGGTGGGCTGTATGTTGTTGTTGTTTACTAATTATCTTGTGTAACCACATCAAGAGATTTGGCATCTTGTTACTTTATAAATGGGCAGAGTCAGAGTCACTGCAGAGTTGATTGAGTTCACAGGTCAAACGCTTCTTTAAATTCAAAGCAGCTGCACCAAAGGCTGATACACTTGTTGATTTTCAGTTCTTTAAATAGAATTCATTCATTCATCCAGATCGGAACATTTTTCTCTGGAGAAAATTGCATAGAAATCAATACAACAAGGTCTGTTCCTATAATCTACTCATTAACAACTCAATACAAAACACAAACCGACAAACTCACTTTTCACACTTCAGTGTTTCGATCAGTGAATGTTGTGTTTAAAGCCAAGTGAACCGTTATGGATGATTCTACGTTTGATTCTCTCGGGCCAAACATCCTCTTCCCTCTGGACCGGCAGGGTTCTGTCACAGAGAAGCGTCTCCTCAGAACTTCTGCCTCTGTTCAGAAGGTCTGAAGCCACAGAACATGATCACCTGTGCACATCGACCCCCGACGCTGTGAGGGAAGCAGAGAGGCTCTTTGTTAGTCTCTGGGTTTGAGCACAGCTGCCTCTCGCCCGTCCTGACAGGATGGGTCACATTTGCATAAACGGTTGCGCAACAGCTCATGTGTGCGTTCGTGTGGCCACGCTGAGACGAGCGCTGATAGGACGGAGAAGCGCAGCGCTGATAAGTCATGTGAGGCTCTGAGAGCTTCATCCAGACTGGGTCAGTCAGAGGCCGAGCCTCGGGACACAGCCAGCTCAAATCTGGGTTCTATGTTTGTGATGATTTCTAGTTTTTCTTTCTACCTCTTGACAACTCTTTCAAAATTCAAAAATGTTTTAGTTCATGTTCTCTCCATTCTTCTTTCTTTTACTGTTTCCCTGTCCAGGTCTAATCCCATCCAATCCAATCCAACGTTATTTATAAACCACTTTAAAACAACCATAGAGGTTTGTACAGAAAAAGACTTGGAATGCACTGCGCACATGCAGCATCAAATATATATAAATATAAACAAAACAGGTTGAAGGCCTAAAACGTGAATAAAGTCAAATAAAAGCAGAAATGAAAATCAACAAATAGATGAATGAATGAATAACCAGTCTCACTGAGATCAGCTGAAGCAGCTGCTGCTCATGGCTCACTCTGCTCTGCTCCACCTCTCAGGTACAACAGCTTGGTGACGGCCCCCCGGGCCAAGGCCGTCATCACTCTGTGCTGGGTCCTGTCCACCGCCATCGGCCTGACCCCCCTGCTGGGCTGGAACACAGGTGGGAGGAGATTCCACGGTAGATTCAGAGAGGTCCCTGCCAGGGTTGTTTCATGCTCACGTGTGTTCACCCTGTTTCCATGGGAGTCAGTGGGACACCTTCGTCCGCTGTGACTGAAGAGGGCGGTGTATCTTTAATCTAATGCTACACAAAACATATAAAGGCCATCAAGTCTATATTTTGGGTCAACTTCGCCATACCCACCGATGATTTAAAACCAATACCCCCCAGACACTCTCCATTTGTTTCATGGAAAAGAGCTCATTTGTTCATTGAGACAACGTGTAGAAAAACATATGAATCTGTTGAGTTTTTTTGAAAACATATCTTTGTCCTTAATGACTGGAGAGTGAGGTCTGAGGGTGAAGGATCCAGTCTTTCCACTCTCTTTGACAGAAGTCAGAGCGAATCCCTGAGAAAATGCATTGGTGCAAAATTGGTGAAGGTGACAGAGGTCAAAGCATCAGAGTTGATTTCTGAGAAGAAGAGAGAAAGCTGAAGCTCAAACCAGGCACCTTTGAATCCATAGATACTTCATGACGTCTCCTCTGCCCGTTGCACAGGCTGGAACGGCGCCACCTCCTCCTCCAGCAGCAGAGGGCGCTGCCCTAAAGACATGACAGAGTGCCTGTTTGAGAGAGTGGTCACCCTGGACTACATGGTCTACTTCAACTTCTTCGGGTGCGTGCTGCTCCCCCTGCTGGTCATGCTGGTCATCTACGCCCACATCTTCATGGCTGCGCGACGCCAGCTCCGCCTCATCGGCCTCAAAGTGGCCCAGGCGCCCGCGGTGATCACGGCGCCCTCCGGCTCGCCGCGCTCCACGCTGCAGAAGGAGGTGCACGCGGCCAAGTCGTTGGCCATCATCGTGGGCATGTTTGCGTTGTGCTGGCTCCCGCTCCACCTCATCAACTGTTTCAACCACCTGTGCAGCGACTGCAGCCGCCCACACGTGTGGGTGATGAACATCGCCATCATCCTCTCCCACGCAAACTCTGTGGTGAACCCCTTCATCTACGCATACCGCATCCGGGAGTTCAGGCAGACCTTCGGGAGGATCCTGTACCGGCACATCCTGGGCTGCAGGGACCGGCAGGGGGCCGGGGTGGGGGATGGAGACGGCAGAGGTGCGGGGAGCAGCAGGAGCAGCATCGTCGCTACTTCCTCCTGCTCTCACGCCAGTAAAGACTCTCCGTGTGGGACTGTGACCAACAGCTTCATCGTGGAGACGGCAATGAAACGAGCAGCAGTCGCACGGGAGGGGTCTCTGTGCCTCTGGAGACCAACGCCAGACTCTGCGCCCAGCAGCTCCAAACCCGACGGTGGGCACGGACACAGAAGTGTCCAGTCAGAGAGGCAGCAGCCGCCGCGCATCGAGGGATACGCCGCACCGGACAAAGAGTCCGACAGAGGTTTGAGGGAGCGCACAGACGGTGGGGCGCAGGGACAGAGGGGGGGCTGCATCACCCTGGTGAATGTTCACACACTCTCAGTGAGTCAGAGCGACAGCGTCCAGTCTGCAGAGTAAACACACGACTCAGGGGGAGGTTCGTTCACTGTGTGTAAAGGACATACCTCCGGGATCTGCTTCATGACCACATGTGTGTGTGTGTGTGTGTGTGTGTGTGTGTGCAACATCTGGCTGTGTAGATGCATGTTACACCCCTCAATTCACCCTTCACCTCCAAACATGTGCCATAAGCTCTGCTAACCCTTAGTTTGTCCATTCTGGGATCCAGTAGAAACATGGTGACCTCCCTGGAGAAGACCCACTCTGCTTTAAAGGTGCAGTGTGTAAGCTTTGGCGACCTCTAGAAGTGAAGTTGCATGTTATGTCCATCACCCACCCTCACCCTTTTTAATATGCAGGGGAACCGATGGTAGAATTCAGTTGTTATTAAAACTGACTGAAATCTTACACACTGCACCTTTAATGTTAGGATGATGGGATCAATGAAGGTTCATGAAAACAACAATTCAAACACTGTGATTAATATTATAATTTCATGAGATCTCCCTCAATAGAAATGTCAAAATCGTGCACACTGGGCCTTTAAATCAAAAGATCACATCAGCACTCCATGCAGTCATATATATATACATATATATATATATATATATATGTATATATGTATGTATATATGTTAAATATGTTAAACTGTGATTATATGATGATGTTGTTAGTGATAATGTTTTTAACTAAGGATTTTTACGAGATTCAAAGAGACTGAGAGATTGTAGAGAGCAGTTATGTTTGATTCCGAGTATAAAACTCTGACTCCATCGTTTGTGTGTAGATCTGTAAAAAGTCATTTTTCAAACTGCAGTGTTGCGCCACAACACCTGAGGTTGATGGTTTGATAACTGCCTGGCAACATGTGTGTGTTCACAACAACTGTGTGAGAGAAGCACCGTTCAAAGGCACTGACACGTACAGCAGCTGGATACCACCCGTCCAAAAACAGGCTTGTTTGATCTATTCAAATATCACTCCATATGCTTATGACACACACACACACACAGACCACTCTGTGAGAGGTGTTTACAGAGCGGCCAGCCTTCTGACGCCAGTCAATGGGCCTAATGCGATGGAAATCAAATGAAGGTTGTGATGATGTCTTTTATTATGCCATTATGTCCCGACTGTCCTCAGTAAATGACCTTTCACTGCCCAGCTCAGTCCTGCATTTAGCAACGACACGTCCAGGAAGTCTCACACATGGCTATGCATCCAGTTCATGCATTGTGTATTTATTCAAACATACAAAAACTACACATACCAGGTGTGTATTGCTTCATGTGGCCTGGCACAGAGGTGGGTGGAAGACAGAATGCCACCGACGTGGATGTAAATGAATGAGTTAATAAAGCCAAAGTATTCTGTTCTTTGACTGCATGTGCTGTTCTGACAAGCAAGAGATACAAGACAGTAACAACTCCATTATAATATGAGGAACGTGTTATAAACACACGCTGAATCCTCCACATCCCAGGGACACGTTTGACTTCTATCACCGCTGTCTCCGCCGGGGCACATCGGGCCCTTGGGGGTATCAGTGGCGGGGCCACTCACACTGCAGCAGGCCTGAGTAGGATTTGAGCCTCCCCCTAAGCAGGGCTTCCAAGGGGGCTGCTGTGACCACAGAGCCCCTGCTGCCCTGAATACACTGCAGAGGAAATATTAAAGGTACGTTCCACAGAAAGACATGTGCTCCAGCCAAACTCACTTTGGTGAGGCTTCGCTTTTAAATATCCTTCATGTATCAAACATGAACTTGTGAGTGATATAGAAGTTAGTAAAACAGGCTGCTGTATATTTAGAGTAGAAAATAATACTGTCATAAGAACACGCGCTGCAGCTGATGCAGCTTTTCATTCTCTTCAAATACATTGTACGTTTGTTTCGGTTCCAGTGATGCGCTGCGACAGGAAGCAGGAAGTCATGTGACTCTCACTGTTTCAAGCTTCCCTTCAGTGGGAACATCAACCCTGAGAGTGTGGTGCACAGAGGCAGAGGTGGGTGAAATGGCGCTGGAAATACGAAGAGAGCAAATATCAGCGGGCAGATCTCAGGAAAGCGCAGATTCAATGAAAACCACAAAGCCTCGGACGCACAGATGAAAACCGAGTGAGAGAAAGTGGGACATCTGACAAAAGTGTGAGCAAGGCCGTTGCGCCCTGAGCTGTCCCACCGCGGACCCTGGGAGAGGCAACGCTGATTTCAGTTTGTCCAAGGGGCAAACGTGTGAGTGTGAACGAGGCAAACATAAGCAACAACTACAGTTCCTTTATCAAAGTGTCCACAGCTGAGCTCTTGGTGCTTTACATGGCCCTCCAGTGTGCACAGTAAGTCAAAGCAGGGAAAGTGCTGACAGCATCAGATTCAAGCAGTGTCAGGATTAAAGGAGCGGCACTTTTACAGGAGACAAAAGACTGTGGGAGAAATGAGAGAAAGGAAGAAGACAACATCTCACCGGTGAGGTTTGGGCCTATACAACACTTTCATAACTCACAAACAGGAAACAGCGCACTGTGAACACTGTGAACACTGGACGACAAGAAACAGGAACACATCCTCTTCAGGCTCCGATGGAGCAGAACTCAACACAACCTACAACCGAATACGTTCTGCTCCACACTCCAGTCCACACGGGGGCGGTAATGCAAAAGTTATTTCCGCCATAACACAACAGAAGAAGAAGAAGAAGAAGAAGAAGAAGAAGAAGACGAAGAAGAAGAAGAAGAAGAAGAAGAAGAAGAAGAAGAAGAAGAAGAAGAAGA
>JAFBJT010109503.1:0-12732 GCA_016785325.1 Chascanopsetta lugubris
GAGAGAGAGAGAGAGAGCGTGGAGGTCAACAGTGAGAAGCCACCCAGGTGAGTTGTGGCTTGGGCTCCTGACATGGACAGAAGCTTCCCCAGTGGCAGGCTTGTGACCTGGTTGAGAGGAAACGAGATTTGAATCGGAGCGCCGCTGAGCCAGAGACAGCAGCTGGGGACGGTTGGATGGGGACGTTGAAGGGACTGGGGTGAAAGTCATTAGGACGTTGTTTAGATGCTGGGATTGACTCTTCAGCCCTTTGGCTCGCTTCCTGTGCTCATCACATTGCTGCTCCAGAGCTGTGGAGGAAAAGAAATGCTCAGACACACAGATACACACCATAAGTCCCAATCACTCCTCCATACAGACTAGAGCCATTTGTTTAAAGATGAGTCAAGTATCTATAGAGATATCTTTAACTTTTATGGGGACTCCACTGAGGATTCTTTTACTGACTGGCAAGGCTGCAAGTGCACTGTTCTCGGTAACGGTCCATCTGGCTCTTATGGCTCGCCAGAACCTTCTTGACCAGGTCTAGCATCCCAAAGTTCTGCACAATATTGTTGAGCAACACCATATCTGGAAATATAAAAATGTTAAATGAGCTAATTCCCTGTTAGATATTATGCCCCCCCCCCCCCCCCCCCCCCATAGAATGGTAGGTGAAACACTGAAATGATAATTTGCCACTACACAAGCTGATCTGGGCTACTTGCTCATTAGTGGAGGACTTACGTGAAAAGTCTCACTGTGTATCAACCTAAATTGTACATTTCAGGAGCTCTTTCAGAAGCGGAAACTATTTCACAGGGATGATTCTAAAGATTTGGGATCTGATCAACATTTTGTTTTGCAGCACAAAATAAACGGACAAAAATGGATGACATCACAGTTTGGAAGATGAAAAAAAGCTTGCTTTAAACATTTTGCAGAGAGAGGCGGCGACCACCTTCATGCGCAAAATCCAGTTGGTGATCCTTTCCGGTTACCTTACTGTAACTGAAGATTTATTTGCACTAGTCCACTGGATACTCTGTTAGCATATGGACTATTATAGTAACTATAAATAAACCTCAAACATTTCAAGATCATTTGAGCAGGTAATAAGGACCGTCTGACCTCAAATGAGAAATTCCACAATATTTGTCAATATCAAATCAGAAAGTCAGAAGTCAGAAATCAGAAGTCAGAAATCTGTATGAATATCTTCTAATGTACATTAGTCCTCAGTTGTATATACTGGCAATTCTGACCTTTGACCTGTATGGGTGAGTCACACACCCCCTTCAGAAACTCCTGTAGTTCCTTTTGGAGGTCCTCTACCACCTCTTCTAGCAGTCCTGCCTCCTTCGCAGCACGCCAGAACACCACAGAGTCCTCTGAGCACACACGTGAATATATGTTACGTCAAACTACATTCACACAAATACTGTACTCAATCATCTCTTATCCATTGATGATGATGGTCACTCACCTCCGATGGCAGTGACCCATTCTGATGCTTCTTCTGCCATTTCACGTAACAAGACTGCTGCTCCGTTTACTACAACGCAAACAGGAAGAGTCAACGGGACACAGCACTACACTTAGACCAGTACGGTGAATTCAGCATACAGAGTGTTGAAGAGTTGGTGTGTGTCTACATAACTGTATCTGAGACTGTGTACGTGATGGTTGTGTGATACATGTTGGTGTATGCGGGTCTGTGACTGAGTTTACTGTGACTGTTCAAGGGAGTGTCTGACAGTGGGTGTGAGTCAAGGTGGGTGTGAGGGATGTTTACATCCTTCACACAAAACTCGGATTATTATGTATCTGATTATTGGAGTGATCTGATTCAATATAAACGACTGTGGCTGTGTGAGACTTCATGTCCGTGTAAACATTCCATTTGCACTGAGATCGGACCAAGAAGTGAAGCTATAGAACATAGTCAGATGTTGAGGGAGGGGCGGGGACCTGTTCAGGAGGCTGATCGCTGCTGACAGACACTTTGCCTCCCACCAGGTCGATCTTGGTGCTGCGACAGGTTTTGGAACACACCTTTGCAAGCTGGTAGAAGTCCAGTTCATCTGAGTCCATGACCTTTCTGTGTTGTGAGAGATGATAAGATATATTTCAAAACATCTGAATACACTGCTGGAGTCTACAAAACAACCCAGTGTGATAGAACAGTGCCATCCTGAGGCATATTTGGAAAATGCAGATCAATCACTTGCAGGTGGGAGAGCTTGTGGTGTGGTCACTTTTACTGCGGAATGTAGTTCCTAATTGAGTGGAATTCTGTTCAAGAATTTAATTTGGCACTATGGTTCAAGAGCTGTATCAACTCAATGGATGAAAAACAAAAGATCTTCAATTATTCCCAATATCGTACATTTTGGAAAGGAAACAGGACCTTCCTTTATGTAAGAAGAAGAGAAAATTGCATCGCACTGTCAACCGCATTTGCAACATCTGGTCACAAAGATAACAGCTGTCACTACCACACATTGAAGCATTGCACATGACACCACTAGAAACACACATCATCAAATATTAAACTGATTATTATGCTTACACATTATACAAGTTTTTGAAACTCTCCAGTAGTGGAATTATTTTCTCTTATACATGATAATCTTATGAATTGAGTGTTTGCTCTATATTATCCTCAATCTGTTTGATCTGTTTTTTGACTTTTAATTTCATTTTAAGTTGTAAACAATATCATAACTGATTTATTAGAAGAAGAATTAGATTAGAAGAAGAGCTGTGGTTTGTGCATTCTGTTCTAAACACATTTGTTTTCAAACTTGTGCAAGTGGAGTCAGAGTGAAACTGCATGGAGAAACGTCTTTCCTCACACCTTGGAATTGTCCTTTGTGTTGTGACCACCTGTGACTTACTATCAGGATCATTAAATAGTGGTGTGATTAGTAGGACCTTATAAATGTTCACTTGGACATATGCATGTATTTATCAATCAATCAATCAAAGTTTATTTATATAGCCTGCATTTACAAATCACAGTTTGTCTCACAGGGCTTCACAGGGTGGGTAACATCCTCTGTCCTTAGACCCTCAGCAAGAGTAAGGAAAAACTACCAGGGGAAAAAACCTTTTTAACAGGGAAAAAAGAAAAGGTAGAAACCGTAGGGAGAGTCACAAGTGAGGGATCCACTCCCAGGACAGACAGACATGCAATAGATGTTATGTTGAGTGTTCAGTAGCAATACACATATTTTAAAATGTAAATGACGAGATGTTCATATCCATCTTCGTTTTGGTTTGTTCAATTTCCGGGTTCGTCACAGCTCGCTCGCAGGTTCAGGACCCACTGCCAGATCATTCGCGGCTTGAGACTTGGGATGCCGTGTCCTCGTCACCGTCTTGGTTTCGTCTCGTTCCCCAACGGCAAACAAAGCTGAAAAACAGTTGAAAATTGTTTGAGATAATGCATGTGGTTTCCTGAGGTAAATGTAGTTAACTGTAGTGGACTGTAGTTAGGGGGAGCATAGGGTTTGTGGTAGGGGTGAGAATTTGAGGTAGGGTGCTCAATCTATGTGCTCATTCTTAGTGCATGATGGGAAATTCCCCCCAGCAGTCTGGGCCTATAGCAGCTTAGTATCGACGATTCAACTCAGGTCTCGTCTGATCTAGTTTTGACTATAGGCTATGTCAAAGAGGTAAGTTTTCCTTAAAGGTTGAGACAGAATCAGACTCCCGAACTGAGAGTGGGAGCTGATTCCACAGGAGAGGGGCTTGGTAGCTAAAGGTTCTACCACCTGCTCTATTTTTATTAATTCTGGGGACGGCCAGTAAACCTGAATTTAGAGAACGGAGTGATCTATTTGGTTTGTAGGGAGTGATAAGTTCTCTAATGTAGGATAGGGCCTGATTATTTAGGGCCTTATTTAGGGCCTTGTAAGTAAGAAGTAGGATTTTAAAATCGATTCTACTTTTTACTGGGAGCCAGTGTAAGGAAGCCAAGACGGGAGAAATATGATCTCGTCTTCTGGTTCCAGTCAGTGTGCGAGCTGCAGCATTCTGGACCAGCTGGAGGCTTTTCAGTGACCGAGTGGGACATCCTGACAATAAAGAGTTACAGTAATCCAGCCTAGAAGTTATAAAGGCATGGATTCGTTTTTCTGAATCTTGTCAGGATAGGATATTTCTGATTGTCTTAATATTGCGCAGGTGGTAGAAGGCTGTTCTACATATCTGTCTGATATATTGGTCAAATGATAAGTTCTGGTCGAATAAAACTCCCAGGTTCCTCACAGTAGAGCAGGGGACTAAGCTGTTGCCATCTAGGGCTATTACCTGATTTAACAGTGGCGCACTAAGGTGTTTTGGCCCTAAGACTATAACCTCAGTTTTTTCAGTGTTAAGAAGTAGAAAGTTCCATGTCTGAATGTCTTTAAGACAATCCTGGAGTTTGATCGAATGAGTTGGGTCGTCGGGCCTTGCGGATTAGTATAGCTGGGTGTCATCTGCATAGCAGTGGAAGTTTATATTATGATTTCTGATAATGTTGCCTAATGGCGCATGTATAATGTAAAAAGGATTGGACTGAGTACGGAACCTTGTGGAACTCCATAATTAACTTTAGTATGTACGGAGGATTCCTCATTGACATTAACAAATTGAAATCGGTCCGATAGGTAGGATTTAAACCAGACAAGTGCCGTTCTTCTTATCAGGCTGAGTCTTACCCAAAATTCTCGCTAATGTTTGAAACATGTCCAATATGCCTCTGCTCATGCATCGTCCCCACACATCCAGTTTGTCTTTAAATGCCGCTACTTTATCTGCCAACCTGAAGACAGCTATCATCTTCCCCTGAAGTGACAGATTGAGTTCATTGAGCAGGTTGAATATATCACACAAGTAAGACAGTTTTGCAACCCATTCTTTGTCACTGAAATGTGCCGCCAGCGGTGACTTCTTTTCGGAGAGAAATCTTTGCAGCGGATCTCGTAATTCAAACACTCTGGCCAGCGACTTCCCTCGGGATAACCATCTTATTGAATGCCATCCCTTTTAATCAGAACAGGTTTTCCCCAAAAACTCTGCCAGTTAGAAATGAAGCCCACATTTTTGTTAGGGCACCACCTTGACAGTCAGCGGTTAAATGACAATGTGTGGCTAAACATGTCATCACTGGTCATATTGGGTAGGGGTCCAGAGAAACATACAGAGTCCGACATTGTTTTAGCGTATGTACACACCGACTCAACATTCATTTTGGTGACCTCCGATTGACGTAGCCGGGTGTCGTTACTGTCGGCGTGAATTACAATCTTACCAAACTTACGATTATCCTTAGCAAGCAGTTTCAGATAAAACTCTATGTCACCCGCTCTGGCCCCAGGGATACATTTGACTGTGGTCGCTGGTGTCGCAAACTTCACGTTTCTTAAAATAGAGTCGCCAATGTCGTGTCTTTAACTGGTGTGTAGCTGAGTGGGGAAAATGAATTGGAAACGTGAACCGGCCGGTGGCTAGCCGGGGGCTTCGGGATAGAACTACGCCTCCTGCCACAGACAGTTGCCCTGTCACTCTGACTTCCCGGCTGCTCAGGAACTGGTGGGGGAGCTGAAACTATCTGTATTGTAGCGGTGGTTGCTGCTGCTGTTGGTACTGGGCTTGCATCTGCTAGCTAATGCTGGTTGCTACAGGCCTAGCTTCAACGTTGCGGAGCCGCTCTTCTCGCTGACTGATCCTCGCCTCCATGTCACAGAACACACTACATTTAATACACATACCATTATCACTAAATGAGGCTTAGGAATAGCTAAACATCGAGCACATAACACATAAGAGAGCAGGAGATTGAGAAGCCATAGCTTGTGGTTAAGGCTAGGCTAGTTTCTCACCTCATCTACAAATCTATTCGCTCTCCATTTTCCTTTCCATGTATTTATTTTTGGGTAAATATATTTTGAGGGGTTTTGCAGCACCCCAGAACCCCTATTTCCCTCAGTACTGTTTGCAGTGATTTCAAGAAAAATCCTTGTTTAAACTTTCTGTGTGGACCTCCCTTCTTTATTGTGGCCTAAACGTGTAGGCCATAATAAATGGGGAGATGGGAAAGGCTTGAATCAAGTTTAGTCAGACCAGGGTTGTTACACAGATCGGCAGTCACACAGGCAGACAGATCAAGCGGAGCAGGCAGAATCAAAGTCCAGGAACAGGCAGGGGTCCAGAATACGAAGTTCCACGAGTAACAAACGCTGGAAAGCCCAATATGAGTACAAGCCAATCTGGCACTGAGTGAAGGGAGGAGGCAGGTTAAATAGGGAGAGGGGCGGGAAGATAACAAGGGCAGGTGACACACATTAGGGCAATCAGGGCAGGTGACACACATCAGGGCAATCAGGACAGACACATGGGGGAGGGGGAGTCCAGATACATGACACTTGTCACTCCACCATTTTCAACGAATCAAGTAACATTTAACTGGTCAGAATCAGAGGAGGTTGCAATGTGTGTGTGTGTGCATTTGTCGCCCTCTATGTTGGGAGTGGGAGTGGTACGTTTTTCCTGTGTGAACCTGGCCAATCAAGAGAGAGGGGAATCTACAAATGGAGGCTGCCCAGCTGGAAACACTCTCAGGGGTGTTACTAAGGAAGTGGAGACAGCAGCACAGGAGCAGGAGGACAATCGGGTGAGTATGGTGGTTTTTGGCATAATCTGGACTGTGACTGGAGTAGAATGTCAAGTAGTAGTGGTGGTGGGTCTGAAGAGGAAGACGTGGAGATATGGAAAACACTTCAAATCAGAGGAAGATGGGTGAAAAAGAGAGTAGTGCTATGAGAGTGACATCTAAACACTTATCGTACTGATGATGACAGAAATGATGTGTGGAAAAAACATGTGACAGAAGAATTAAAAATAATGATAAAATTCAAGACAGGACAAGATATCTCATCGGTAAGTCTGATTGCGCTGACAAACGGTGGTTTGAGTAGAGCCCTTGGGAAACATTGAGGTAGCTAAAATGCTATGGGATGGCAGCCTGTTCTTAAAATGCAAGAACGCTGGGCAGAGAGATAAAGCAATCAAGCTACAAAGCATATGTAAGAAAGAGATTGCAGAGAGGAAAATAGTTGGTAGAGGGAGCAGAGTTAGAGGAGTTATTAAAGGAATACCCTCGGGAGAAAACGTGGAAGAGCTAAAAAAAATGATTAAGGGGGATCAGTCAATGAAATCAAATGACTACAGGCATCCAGGGACGCTAAGAAAGTTGACAGCATGTCGATAATGATTGACATCAAAGATCAATTTCTCACGGACAAAATCATGATAAGGTACATGAGTTTTAATTTGAGCACGTATGTTCAATCTCCTACCAAGTGTTACAAGTGCTAAAGATATGCCATATTTCTGCAGTATGCATGGGAAAGCAGAGATGTGGGAGATGTTGTGGGGGGGGCACCTGTATGGAGAATGTGGGAACAACAGCACAGTTAAATGTTGTAACTGAGGGGGAAACCATACAGCAGCGTATGGAGGGTGTGAATTGAGAAAGCAGGCTGTTGAAAGTTAGAACAGAACAGAGAGTGACATTTGTGGAAGCAGTGAGGTTTGTGAGCAAAGAAAGAGTGGAGGGGATGGAAGAGGCAAAGAAATCAAGTATATCAAACCACAGACTGGACTTTCAACAGACAAGCTAATCCTTTTTCTGGCATATGTCATCTGCTCTGATCAGGCAAAACATAAAACAAACAAAAAAGAGAATAATTGTGATGGCAGCAGCAAAATTTCTGGATATGATGGAATTATCCTGGGAAAAAATACAAGCAGAACTTATACAGGGAGAAGGGACAACACTAAGCAACATTCCACTCTCAGTTCAGGAGTCTGATTCTGTCTCCACCTTTACGGTGAGACTCAAAACTTACCTTTTTGACATAGCCTGTAGTCAAAACTAGATCAGGCAAGACCTGAGTTGAATAATCCACACTTCTGCTGGAATGCCAGGAGTACCACTTGTGGCAGTTGTAGGGGCACGTCCATGGAGGAGGCATCTGCAAACTTCATTATGATCACACCTCCCCCTGTATTGCATTGAAGAAGGTTTTTCACCTGTTCAGCGACAGTATATGAGGATGTCGCTGTATTAGAACATATTAGAGAGTCTAGGGATGACAACAGGGAGAACCGTTTTTCATCTTATTTACTCATTTGTATTTTGTTTACTGGTAACATGTCTCCATGGAAACCAACCTACTCATCCCCAGCTTCTGTATCTAGAAGATCAGGAAACTTACATTGAAAATATATTTTCTGTTGTCTTTACTATCATTTACTTTGAATATCTGTTATTAATTTTATGCACATAAATTATTGTTTGTCATTTGTGCTCATTCAACTGTTGTTCTACTAAATATCAATAAAGAAAAAAGAAGAGCTTTATTATTTAGAAATCACTTCATAGATGTATTTATGAATTAACAGAAAAACACAGTAACAGAACAATGATGCAAGGTAAGTCCCATCTCATCTCCAGCTCCATGGAATTGAGGTCCTGCTGAAAACACTTGCATTAGTCATGTAATAATAATGATAATACTCTAGTATGAGATATAAAATGAAATTTTACCTTTGCAGAAGACTGTGGGCTTTTGGTACCTCTGACCGTCTTCTGGACACATCTCTGTAAAAATGAAAAAAGATTATCAATAATAACATCACTCCAATGACAATATGACAAACAACAACAGAAGACAACAATGTAAAGAAAAACAAAGAATGTGTGTGTATGGGGGGCTGCAAAGAAACAAGTAAATGAGGCTGAGTCTATACAGACTGGTTTTGAATTTAATAAAAGGATGAACTAACCAATGTTTTCTTAAACTGCATCATAACTCATTCTACTGTGGCAGGAAATGTGTGATAAACAAACGTGTCAGCACAGGATGCATTAGAAAGTAAATTACACATGCTATGCTAGCATACCGGCAGTCTTGTGCATTTGTTGACAAGCTATGTTAGCATTGCTAGCTAGTTACATAGTTTAATTTTCAGTGTTGTCATTTCTAAATGGCACCTTACTTCAGCAGGACAGTGGCAAATTCTGCGTCAGCAGCAAAGTTATTTTTTCTCATCAGAGTTCTCTAACGTGGGGAAGCTTTTCCACTGTAGACCTGTGATTTGTTCCGTTGCCGGTTGCTAAGCTAAGTGCCAAGCCGTCTCGTCTCAACATGTCTCCGCTTCCCGTCCAGAGGTGGCACAGGATCATCTACCTGTCAGGCAGATACCGAGTAGGGGTGGTTCTCCATTGGTTGTCCCTGTGTAGCAGCATACAGTTGGTCCTGCATTGTGATTTATTCCCGAGAGAATCCTCGAATGTATTACAACAGGCTCCCATGTTGATGTCGTCTTGTATGTGCAGTGCCAAAGAAAAACAACCACTGCGCATGCGTGGAAACTAAGAAACTTGGTCGCTAAAGTCTTATGTCCGTGCACATCTCTTGTACTGTCATGGCGTCTATACCGGAAAATAGTTTTATGGTGGTCATCCATGACACATGTATTTTTAAATGTTTATTTTACAGAAACACTTTGGTTTGTATTTGGCTTCATTACACATGTGATAAAACATAGTTTTGAACAATACAATGAGATCTTTATTCTGATCTCACTGAAAAAAATCACACACTGTACCTTTAACCATACTTGAACATATGACATCTGACCTGAAGGAGATGAGGAACATCCCCCAATGAGCTCATTCCTAAAGCATGTGGTCGTATACAGATCAACAGAGTCATAAAACAAGTATGACCCCTTCATCCACCACCCTAACCTTTAGGCTCCTATCTACACAGGAACACATGTGGCTCTTATTCACATAGCTGTGGACATCACCATATATGGCTCTCTAGAGAGGACAATGCCCACGTTCTCACGTGAAGAACCTGCATTCGGAAACATGTTTACTGTCTTATATCAGAATATCCTCAGATTACCCCTAAACATACAGAGCTGAGTCAAAGACCAACATCTGGGAGATGTCAGTAAACCTCATTGTTTAGTTTCCAAAGTTCATGAGTTCATTTTGTCAGAACACCTCATGATAGCATTTGTAGTCCCAGAGTTACAAATTGCATCAAATAAAAGAAGCAGTGATGATTTGGCAGTATTCACAGGTGAGCTACTGGTCATTTATATGGCACTACATTGAGTACAGGAAGTCAAACCAGGTAAAGTGCTTGTAGCATCAGATTCAAGGAGTGCATTGGTCAGAATCAAGACAAGACATAATATTGGAGGTAGCACACATGCTACAGGGAATAGAGAGCAGGAGTGGAGGCCAAGTTCATCTGGGTTCCAGCACACATAAGGTTAGAGGGCAATAAATTGCGGATAGATATTTGTTGGAAATCAACTTTTATCAGCCTCACATGGGGCACCATAATGTTAGGAATCAACTTAAATCGGGCACCATTCATGTTGTGGATAAATAGGGACAATTTGGTTGATGGCTTAGATATATCAATTACCGTCAGGGGTCAGTAATGATATGTTAAAACGTTTACTACAAAGAGTAACCTCGGGGCACCACCCTGTCACCAGGGACCAACAACCAAATTGATAGTTAAAATTAGTCTCAAATGATTTAGAAGGGTGAAATCGAGCACTGAGTATGTACCCTAACCCTAAGTTCCAGCTGTTGTTACAAATATAATCACAATAAGCACATGTATTGACGTGATAAATTAGAACAGGGTTTATTAACAGAGTAATAATTATCTTATAACAACATTACTCAATTATTAAACACCATCATAATTAAATTATAAGAACACAAATTATAAAAAATTATACATTAAAAAACAACATAAGTAAACACATAAAACATGGTGTGTGTGTGTGTGTGAGGGGCGAGGGGTAGAGAGAGAGAGAGAGATTGGAGGTGGATTCAAGTGAGTGACGTAACCATGGAAACCAAGATGGCGGCGGAGTGGCGTTTGTATGACACCCCTCCCTCATCAGAGCCACGATGCCGATTGACCGCCGACTATGAATGGCTGAACAAAGTGGAAATGATCGTTGAGAGTTACGTGTTGCAAAGGTAACTTGTGTGGCCAATCAACTATCCCACAACTGCACTTTTAGGCAGGTTAAACATTAAATGAGGTTAGTAGAAGAGAAGGAAGGGCTTGAAGGATTAGAAGGGTCTGCACCAAATCTTCACTATGGCTGATAACCACTGAAATCACCACAGTATTAAAGCCAGTGAACCTAAGTTCATCTGGTCAGGTATTGGTCCTTTAACTGGTGATATGAGTTTATCAGGCTGATCGCATCACAGATAATTAGACCAAAGAACAAAACATTCAGCTCTTACAAGTTTCACAAACACAGCGTATCCCACACTAACTGAATCTCTGCCCAGATATGTGTCTTACTGTTAGTTGCCCTGTTCAGAGTTGTACAGCAAAGTCCGCTCTAGTGGTCCACAGCAAGGTCCGTGACTGGGCTCGGAGGTTCGTCATTGTGCGCTCCAGGCGGCTACGACAGCATGCACTCCAATCCAGGTACTCCAATCCTTGGGAGCTGGATATCAAAGTCCGTTCAGCACTCTCTGTGGTTTGATGATGGAGGACACAGAAGGACGAAGTCACGGGATGCTGGCGCATGGCCCCAGGGACCAGAGCTGGCTTCCAGGTTCGCCAAAGTCACCGTGAAGGGACGAAGCCATAGGATGCCGACGCACTGCCTAACCCTAACCCTAACCCACACACACGCACATACCGCACTCCTCCACACCCTCTTCAAATTTCTGACCAATCACACGATAGTTGCTGAAGACCAGACGAGAAAAAAAGTTCTGCCCAGATCATGTTTCAAGAACAAGCTGGTAATGTTCTCTCAGGATCTGTCTGCAGACCGGTTCGGCCCTGGTGTGGATTTAACACAATCACAAAGATGTTTATGGATATCAACACCCTCCGTGGATTTCAGCATAATCTATGCAGGCTCAGAATATTACACGTTGGCAAGATCCATCTCCTCTCAACAGCACGGGAGGCTGAGGCATTCCACAAGAACATCCAACAACCAGACTAATCCATGGGTTAGGGTTAGTTATAAACACAATGTTTATTTTGCTCGGGTATTATTGAATAATTTTCGATGAAGAGAATGGGTTCATTCAATTTAATGTCATATCAACTTCATCTTCTATCAGTGTCAGGGCCAATGACACTGCGATAGGGCCCAAGTGGGATTCGAACCACTGACCTTTGCTTCAAAAGGCAACTGCTCTAACCTCTGAGCCACTGTCGCCCCCTGACTCAATGTAATCTAACTGAAAAAGTTTCAGAGATAAATAAACCTCATAATTTGTTGTATGAGGAAGATATATTATAGTAACTTTATTAGTGCACGCTTGGGAAAGGTGAGTGTTCTTTGCTTAGTTTCCTCTTTGGTTAAGCTACAATGACAAGCTACTCCTAAATTATTGTGGATCAGTGTCCTCCTACATTTACACTACAGGAGAGGGTCTGCATTTCACTTCAGGAAATGCTACGGTTGGGTGTAACTGCCCAAAGGACCTTACGTATGTCTTTATGTGTGTGTGTGTGTGTGTGCGCGGTCACTGCTATGCATCATATTATGGTTTACAGCTTCAGCCTTTCCCTTTTGTAAAACGCCCCCATCCTTGGTAACCATAGCACAAGAATCCATTCCTAGCTTACCATTATTCTTATACCTGTATTCTTCAGATATAAAAACATTAAAGAA
>JAFBJT010109503.1:14903-22403 GCA_016785325.1 Chascanopsetta lugubris
GGGGGGGGGGATGCGAGACGCTGAAAATGACTTTCCAAGGCCTGCCATAGTTGTGTCTCCATGTGGAGCTGCAGCCTGGGGACTTTCACCTCAATTCATCATTCGTTGCTTCCTTAAAGGTGCAGTGTGTGAGATGTGGTGACCTCTGGTGGTGAACTGTTGTATCATCACCTCACACTCACGCTTGTCAACATGAGCCGAACCTGTGGTCGGTCGTCATTTAGTTCGTCCACTTTTACTCCTGTGAAAAACATGGCCGCCCTTTTGTGATACTTTTATGGAAGTTTTGTTGTGATATGAAAAATCACAACATACTTTGGAAAGTGACAGAAATGTCACTTTCAAAATCGTACGCACTGCACCTTTAAAATATCCAGGTCAGATCCTAACACACGAGATGACGTCATCAGGGAATGTTTACAATTAACTGCTGATCAATCTATTTTCTAGCGCTGCTGGCAGATGTTTGTTTACTCTGTCAAAGGAATCGTTCCCTATTTAACATCTGCAATTTGTTTGGAATTCCACAAATATAGAGTTTCAAAGTTTTGTACATATACACATATACATACATATATATATATATATATATATATATATATATATATATATATATGTTTGGTTCCAGTTGCTCAGTGTGAAGTTGTGCCACTGTGACTCGCTCTGTTCAGACCGGGAGCTGAAGTCTCCTTCCTGAGTCCGTCCTCCGGGAGGAGGATCCACGTCACAGACTCTGTCTCTGCCGCCTCAGCCTCAGACTGGATATCTGGACTTTCTGCGGCGGGAGTTTTCCCTCCTCAGGTTTCGGTGACGGAGAAACTCGACCCGCTCCCAAAGAAAGAGGAACGAAGCCTCCAGCGCAAAACCTGAGCTTTCATGCATGAATAGTTCTTCACACTCTGGGGACCATTTCAATCTGTAAAGAGATTCCACCCAAGTGACTACAGGTCAATCCGGTTGTGCCTGTCTGCCCCCCCCCCCCCCCCCCCCCCCCCCCCGTTTTTTCCCCCCCCCCCCCACCGACCGTTGTTCAGCTATGTTCTTCATCTAAATCACGGCGCTCGTGACGTCGGCCTCTCTCCAGAACTGGAGCCACAGCTGAGGTCTGCGCAGTGACGGCGCTCACCTCAGCCGCCCGGCCGGCCAGAGAACCTATGGCTGCCCTCGGTTACCGTTCGGTTGGTGGGGGCGGGGCCACTGTAAAAACAGGGCGGGGCCTGGAGGAACATGAATGTCACACATCATTCATGATGTCTCCAGAGAGCAGGAAGACAATGGTCTTAGTTTTGTTCAGCAGCTATGAACTTAGTGGGCGTGGCCACAAGCGCGGCCGAGCCAGTCACAGTTCAAACACTGGAACATCAGTGTGGTACTTGACCTTTAAGTATTTTCACTCACTTTCTACTTTGCTGGTGGAAATAAAACAAAGTAAAACAATGTGACATCGTAAACAAATCATCTACATATGTTGAATATGTGTCAACACGTGGAGCCTCCTCTGATTGGACTGGGCTCTGACCGGCGTCTCCATCAGCCACTTCCTGTCTGTCTCATCTCATCCTGCCGTCTTATTGATGAATGCACTCGGGAACTTTATTGATTTCTACTCAACATTATTATGCAAATTAGTTCCATTTCTACGTATGGAATATGACCGAACGACGCTAAAGCAGAGATGAGCGCATCATCGATGATGTGATGTCTCCTGAATGAGCCCTTTATATTTACATCTGGAGCAGGTCCTGTCCACTAGAGGGCGCCATGTTGCAGAGGAGCCCAGAATGGACAATGGACTCATTTGGAATGTGAATGATAATGGAAGGATATCACAGGTTCGAGATGTTGGTGGGGGGGGGGGGGGGGGGGAGTCTTCCATTATTTCGGGGGGGGGGGGGGGGGGGGGTAATCTTCAACAGGCTACTTCACCACTAGATGTCACCAAGTCATTAAATATAATCAATCATTTCATCACAGGAGTCCAGAGGGGAAAAAATCAAACTGTAATGAAGGGGTGAGGTTTGGGGGTGAATCTCCCCCCCCCCCCCAACACAGTGAAGAACCAAAAACCTGACTGTCAACTTCCACTCAACAAGTCAATAAGAGGAGCAACGTGTGACGACCACGCAGCAGACAAACGTGTTCCGCCCGGCGACAGAGGAGGAGGAGGACCTGAGGATGGAGCTTCACACCAACATCTCGCTCTGTTCCCATTCTCTTCACAATCTCGTCTCAACCACAACTCAAGGTTTACACGCACTGAGAGCCGTCATCATCGGAACCTTCCATCCAAACAATCCTTTAACGATTAGCATCTTCAACTAAGGCTCAGCATCCAGCCCCAACATCTCATTTACATAAACCAAGGATTTAAAGTCAGGTTGGTCCAGTTTGATCTGTGGAAAACCTGCATCTATATTCGTTCTGAGCTGAGAATGAAGGGATATTTAAACAAAGACCTTCGGGGGAAACCACAGATTTACACCGGGTTTGTGATTTCATTCAAACTCGAGCAGAACCACCTCCTCCAGCTCCTCTGGATTCATCTAGTCAGGCTTTGCTGAGCCTCCACCTGGAAGAAACCATGTAACCTGCCGTGTTTGAATGGAGGACGGTGAAATTGTCCTGTTTTATGAATTAACAACTAAAACGTGTGTATTTCAAACCATCTCAACCATCTCTGGATTGATCAAGTCAGGATTCAATCAACCAGAACTACTTTTTGTAAGATGAAATCAAAGTTGTCGATATAAAAACATGAAAACACCGAAAACAGGTGTAAACAGGATGTAAACAGGAAGTAAACAAAGCTATTCTCCAAAGGAAACTACGCCCAAAACAGAACGGTAGCATTTCTCTGAGAGCAGAGCGGAGCCACGAGCCCGGTTCACCGGCTGCACCTGTGAACCTGCTCCGTTCAAACATCCGGGTGAGAGTGAAGTTACCTGTCCGGTGATGCCGGTGATGAGAGCCACCTTCCTCTCCCCGCTCGCCGCTCCGTTCACGGCGGAGCTTCCGTGAGCAGTGTCGGTGTTCTGGGCCATGTCTACCCGGCGGTGAGTCCACAGGTTGCGGCGGAAGGAGAGCGACGGGACCCGGCGTGAGGAAGGCGCGAGCGGACGGTTAGAACCGGGGAAGTGACTCTCTCTTTCGGCATCGGAGTCACAGGGGGGCCAGGGCACACCCGGAAGTGACAGCGCCATCAGCCAATCAGATGAGAGCATGTGGTGGCAGTCAACAACGGTCCAATCAAGAGGGCGGAGGTCTGACAGAGAGGCGGACTGATCTTCAGACAGCGACACCGCAGGTCAGAGGGAGAACTGCAGCTCCACCTGCACTTCTCCTGTATTCAGCTCCTGTACGTTCCCATGCGTTCATGGCCCTCCTGCATGGAGGCCGCCATGTTTGTTTACCAACAACAGGCTTTAGAGAGGAATCAATCATCTGAATGTCTTCAGTGTCAACTGGGTTGTTTAGGATGAAGATTATCTTCATGAATCCTTTCATGCAGGGGAGAAAGTCCAAAGGGCGAATAATGGGAGTGAGCGCAGAACCTCACCCTTCTCAAACACAGGCCTCAGAGTGAGAAATGTAAATAGATGAGAAATGTCTGTATTGATCATGTGGAGAGAGGGCACTTTGTCTCTCATCAAAGACAAGTGACACCTGTTCTTCAAACATCAAAGGGCTTTGGAGAAGTTCCATGATGTTTCCATCACCTGACTGTATATCAAGTTTGACTACCACCCACACCCCACCCCATTCTGTCTTTCAGAGAGTGAGTATATGCAAATGAGTGACGTCATCAAACTGGTTTGGCAGAGGTCCAGGTTCCTGTGCAGCCTCCTGCGCGGTGACGTCTCTGAGTGATTCAATCAAAAAACGAGCGAGTGATAACGAAAAGAAATTCAAATTGTGATGATTATCATGAGTAGTAGTTTGACTATTATTGTTACTGTCATAAAATGTCATTTAGAAAAAAGAATATCACTCAGAAAAAAACAAAAACAACAACAAGACCTAAAACTGGCACGTTTATAAAATAAAGTGAATAAAATGATAGAATAAATACGTATTGAATCGAAACAATATCAAGACAATGGTGTGTTTGATTTCTACACCATGAGATTTGACTGCCACTGTCCAAACAAAGCAGCAGCATATTTGATGACCTGTCACATTCCAGTGAAACACTGTGGTTGGTTAAACATCCTGATTAAACGACACGACTCAAGGACGCTTCTGTCACACATCTGCTGAGTCACGATTCAAGAAAAACATGTCGAAGAAGAAGAACTCAGAGAAGAAGACGAAGAGATAGGCACAGAAAAGGCAAAGAAGTAGTTGTAGTAACAGGAGAAGTAGCAGAAGAAGAAAAAGAAGTAGAAGAAGAAGAAGTTGAAAATGACAACATATGTTCTGGTGTGCTTTATTCATTTATTTATATTATTTATATTCTACATCAATAAATCTCATTTCACAAGAAAACTTGAAAAAAGTATCAATTCAAATACAGAATTATTATTCAAAGAAATCACAAAGCTTCTTCAAACAGATTCATCAGATCATCCAACCTCCTCAAAACATGTTGAAAAAGAACGGGACAAATAAAATCCAGCTAAACTGTGAGTTGTTGTTGTTTGTTTGTTTGTTTACACAAAGTGACATCCTGTTTGTTTGTCTCCCCGGAAAAATAAACAGAAACACACAAAATAAAAGCTTTGCACTTCAAGTACAGTCTGGTGAGGAGCCAGTGAAACACATGAAACACCAGTCAGGAACATGAATGGATCATAACCACAAGTCAGGAACATGAATGGATCATAAACAGGAACATGGATGGATCATAAACAGGAACATGGATGGATCATAAACAGGAACATGGATGGATCATAACCACAAGTCAGGAACACGAATGGATCATAAACAGGAACATGGATGGATCGTAAACACCTGTCAAGAACATGAATGGATCATAATCAGGAGTCAGGAACATGAATGGATCATAAGCAGGAGTCAGGAACATGAATGGATCATAAGTAGGAGTCAGGAACAAGAATGGATCATAAACACCTGTCAGGAACATGAATGGATCATAAGCAGGAGTCAGGAACATGAATGGATCATAAGTAGGAGTCAGGAACATGAATGGATCATAAACACCTGTCAGGAACATGAATGGATCATAAGCAGGAGTCAGGAACATGAATGGATCATAAACACCTGTCAGGAACATGAATGGATCATAAACACCTGTCAGGAACATGAATGGATCATAAGCAGGAGTCAGGAACATGAATGGATCATAAGCAGGAGTCAGGAACATGAATGGATCATAAGCAGGAGTCAGGAACATGAATGGATCATAAACACCTGTCAGGAACATGAATGGATCATAAGTAGGAGTCAGGAACATAAATGGATCATAAGCAGGAGTCAGGAACATGAATGGATCATAAGCAGGAGTCAGGAACATGAATGGATCATATAGGTAGTATTCTGTTGTTTGTTCAACCTTCATGGAAGGTGACGACGGGGCAACTCCAAACTGCCCGGGGCGAGCGAGGGGGCGGGCGAGCGAGAGAACGAGGGGGTCGGGGGGAAGACATGAAGCGGTGCTGGTGTTTGTACACAAAGTGTGTGTGTGTGTGTGTGTGTGTGTGTGTTGTACATGTGAGAATGAAGGATTTACGATAAGACTTATAAATCAAAAGAAAGAAAGAAAGAAAGAAAGAAAGACAGAAAAACATAAATAAAGGACTTCTTTGAAATCAGTTTGTCGGATGTCGAGGCTAAACGGTGGAAAGGTGCAAAGCATGCAACAAACCAGGGCATCGTCACGGTGACGTCAGCTCTCAGTCTTTTGACAGCGTCACATCCAGGCTCCACCCACCGGAAGTGTGTCTCCATGGTGACAAAGAAACCATGGTGTCTTTTTCCGCAGGTGCCTGACACACACACACACACACACACACACACACACACACACACACACACAGACACACACACACACTCCTCTCAGGTGTGAGCATGGCGCTGCAGGGCGAAGCGAACAGGAGGCAGAGTTGTTTTCAGGTACAGCAGCATTGGTCCAGTGTCGGGCCCCGAGGGGCCGGCTTAGTGGAGTGGGCACACTGAGGGGCCTCACAGTGTCTCTGGGCGGGGGGGCGGAGCAGACAAGAGGAGGCGGAGTTACATTACAGGTGGATTGTGTGACTGCAATTCACTTCACCACCACAGCGGTCACTATAAACAATGGGTTTTTTTGACAATCTGCTCCAATTAAAAAAAAAATGAATTGAAAAAATAAGATAAGCATTTAAAAAAATATGTTTTAAAAATATATTTTTTTTAAAGAATAAAACTTAATGAAAAAATAATGATCTCACCTGTTTAGCTCTCTGGAGATGGAGTGTGTGTGGAGTGGCACTTGTTTTTCTGCCGAGAGAAATAACATATGAATTAGTGTCATAACTACAATTACATATATATATATATATATATGTATATATACATTTCCCTCCCGATTTTGAATAAACCTGCATGTTGTTGTCTGTGTCAGCCAGGGGGCGCTACAGCTCTCGTTCAGCCCCCGCTCACTGTGACATCATAGTGCCCCGGACGTACATATATGGTCATTTGGCGCCGGTGGTGGAGAAACCTGACCGCACCCACCGAGCAGATATGCAGCATGATCGGAGGCGGGGCTTGAATAAAGCGGGCTTTGTGGGGTGTGGGCGGAGGGGGCGGGGCTCCGGACGTGTCGGACGCGTACCTTCTGGTTGAGTCGATAGTGCAGCGCGCGGTCCGACAGCCACGGGTGCCGCAGCGACTCGGCGGCGCTCATCCTCCAGCTCTTGCTCTTCACCAGCAGACGCGTGATGAAGTCTTTGGCTTCGTCCGACACGTCGGTGAACTCCTCCTCCTCGAAGTTCCACTGACACGCCAGGATGTTGTTCAGCGTCTCGTTGTCGTCGTCGCCCAGGAACGGAGACAAGCCGCTGAGCCTGAGCACAGAGGTCAGAGGTCAGAGGTCACAGGTCACAGGTCAGAGGTCAAAGTCTGTTTCATGGCCAAAGGCCATGAAATTGCAACACTCTCCACCCCACAGTCTGTTAAGACAAAAGAGAATAAAAATGTGTGTGTGTGTGTGTGTGTGTGTGTGTGTGTGTGTGTGTGTGTGTGTGTGTGTGCAGACATACAACATGTATGTGATGACGCCCAGACTCCACATGTCTGTGGGGAATGACACAAACTCGTAGTTGATGACCTCAGGAGCCAAAAACTCAGGAGTTCCAAAGTTCACCTTGAGCTTCTCCCGGGGCTTATACCTGAAACACACACACACACACACACACACACACACACACACACACACACACACAGATGAGGATGCTGAGGAGTCTTTTAAAGGTGAAGAGGTAAATAAAGAAATGTTTTTACCTCCGGGCCAAACCGAAGTCTATGATCTTGATCTTGTTGGTGGCTCTGCTCACACACAGG
>JAFBJT010109503.1:27403-35074 GCA_016785325.1 Chascanopsetta lugubris
GTGTGTGTGTGTGTGTGTGTGGGTGTGTGTGTGTGGGTGTGGGTGTGTGAAGCTTTTCGAATACCACACACAGACTGTAAACAATGTTCTCCTGATGTCATGGAGTTGTTGTTGTTGTTGTTGTTGTTGTTGCTGCTGCTGTTGCTGCATGTTTTCATGTTTTCGTGTCTGTCCTCAGAGTGATCTGTGGTCGCTCGGTATCACGGCCGTCGAGATGGCAGAGGGGGCGCCACGTAAGTGTGACACACACACACACACACACACACACACACACACACAGTCAGTCACCTCTCAATCTGTCTCCTTTTTTTTTAACTTTCATTTCCTTCCCTCTTCCCCTTTTCCTTGTTTCTTCCTCCCTCTCCTTCCTTTCCTTTCCTTTCCATCCGGTTCCTCTCCTTCATCTGGTTTCCTTTCCTTGTCTCCTCCTCAGCTCTGTGTGACATGCATCCTATGCGAGCGCTCTTCCTCATCCCTAGAAACCCAGCGCCCAGACTCAAGTCCAAGAAGTGGTGAGTCTCTCTCTCTCTCTCTCTCTCTCTCTCACACACACACACACACAGGGTGACAGAGTGATGTGTTGTGTGTGCAGGTCGAAGAAGTTCCAGTCGTTCATTGAGAGCTGCCTGGTGAAGAGTCACAGTCAGAGGCCGAGCACCGAGCAGCTCCTCAAACACCCCTTCATCCGGGACCTCCCCAACGAGCGGCAGGTCCGGATCCAGCTGAAGGACCACATCGACCGCACCAAGAAGAGGCGGGGCGAGAGGGGTGAGCGCGCACGCCCGCGCCAAGACCACCGGGGGGCGCGTGTAAACCTTAACGTGTGTGTGTGTGTGTGTGTGTGTGTGTGTGTGTGTGTGTTTCAGATGAGACAGAGTACGAGTACAGTGGCAGCGAGGAGGAGGATGAAGAAAGAGACATTGGAGAACCCAGGTACACACACTACTACTACTACTACTGCTAGTACTGATACTACTACTACTACTGATACTACTACTACTACTGATACTACTACTACTACTACTACTACTACTACTGCTAGTACTACTACTACTGATACTACTACTACTGATACTACTACTACTACTACTACTACTGCTAGTACTACTACTACTGATACTACTACTACTACTACTACTGATACTACTACTACTACTACTACTACTACTACTACTACTGATACTACTACTACTACTACTACTACTACTACTGCTAGTACTACTACTACTGATACTTCTACTACTACTGCTAGTACTACTACTGATACTACTACTACTACTACTACTGATACTACTACTACTACTACTACTACTACTACTACTACTGATACTACTACTACTACTACTACTACTGCTACTACTACTACTGATACTACTACTACTACTACTTCTGATACTATTACTAACATCCATTACCACTGATACCACTGCTCCCCCTGAATACTGCAGTACTAACAGTACTGCTGGTACTTGTCCTCTCTCAGTTCCATCATCAACATCCCAGGTGAGTCCACTTTGAGGCGGGACTTCCTGCGTCTGCAGTTGGCCAATAAGGAGCGATCTGAGCTGATCCGCCGGCAGCAGCTGGAGCAGCAGCAGAACGAGGAGCACAAGCGCCAACTACTGGCCGAGAGGCAGAAACGCATCGAGGAGCAGAAGGAGCAGAGGCGACGGCTGGAGGAGGTGAGCACTCTTCTTCTTCTTCTTCTTCTTCTTCTTCCTCTGTGGTTTTCCTCTCAGAGAGGAAAGACACAATTCAAATTTCAGAGTTTAGAAGATAAACAAGGATCATAAAGTGATTCATCTCACACCTGTGACGTTTACACCTCAGCTAATCCTGACGCCAGACACACACACACACACACACACACACACACAGAAGTGAAGTGTTGCTGTGTCACATCCTCTCCGCCTGCAGCAACAGCGGCGTGAGCGCGAGATGAGGAAGCAGCAGGAGCGCGAGCAGCGGCGGAGGTACGAAGAGATGGAGCAGATCCGGCGAGAGGAGGAGAGGAGGCACGCTGAGAGGGAGCAGGTGAGGATTCCACCAATCAGCATCATCCTCACTGACCATCACAGACTCCATCTGTCCCCCTCATCCTGGAGCCGTGGAAACTCTCATCATGGTTCTATAGACTTCAGCTCCGACCTGAGACAGGAGATCAAAGCTGCTTTACGTCTCGACTTCCTGCCTGTCTGGGTTCATGCTGCAGTCTCTCTCTCTCTCTCTCTCTCTCTCTCTCTAATCACCGCCGCCCCCTGCTGGTTCTCTTTATATCTGCCCTCATCGGTTTCTGCCTCAATCCCTGCGTTCACACCTCCTCACTGAATCCACTTCTGCCTGTCCTCCTCTCTTCTATTTCCTGCTCTGCTGACATCACTGGTTGCCTGGGCTGTGATTGGCTGGCGGCCGGTCCTGGGTGCTCTGTGATTGGCTGCGGGTGCTGACTGGTTAGGAGTATATCCGTAGACAGCTGGAGGAGGAGCAGAGGCAGCTGGAGATCCTGCAGCAGCAGCTCCTGCAGGAACAGGCCTTACTGCTGGTAACAACACACAGCAAACACACGGCACCACAGCGCCACCAGGCTGTGGCTTCATTTCATGGACCTGGAATGAGCATTTCAAAATAAAACACTGAGCTTCAAACACAAGGAAACAATCACACAGCATTTACTGCTGTCTCCCTTTTATATACGGCTCTTTGATTTTTTGATTTCTATTGTAATTTATGCAAATGTATGCATATTTAATACTGAGACCACTTTCTTATATAAACTTTGGGACTGCCCACTTATTTTCGTCCGTGTTGTGGTATTGTCTGATGTCTCTCATATTTATATATTTATATAAAATCTCTGTTTGATGGTTTTAAGCTGTCAATTCTACTTCCAGTTTGGGATCAATAAAATACACACCTGTCTGTCAGTCAGCACAGTGTGGGAAGAACAAAGGTTTCTGATCAAACTCTTCAAAATGATAATAATATGTACAATTATGAATTATGAATGAATTCCAAAGAAGATGATTTTTTTAGATGATGTTTTTGAGTGTAAATGTTGATCTTGATGACATTTGAAAGATGTGATTCTATCAGATAGACGTTTACCTGCAGGTGTTGACATCCTCACTTCTCTTCCTGTCCTCAGGGTCTTCACCTTTCGTCTGCCGCACAGCTGATTTTACAGACATTTTCTAACTTTGCTCCGTAGTTGACACGTGATGTTCCCTTCGTGTGTCAGGAGTACAAGCGCAAGCAGATCGAGGAGCAGCGTCAGGCGGAGCGCCTGCAGAGGCAGCTGCAGCAGGAGCGCGCCTACCTGGTGTCTCTGCAGCAGCAGCAGCAGGAGACGCCGCGGCCGCCGCAGGACAAGAAGCAGCTGTACCACTACAAAGACCAGGCGCCCGCCAACAACGACAAACCCGCCTGGGCCAAAGAGGTACACACACACACACACACACACACACACACACACACACACACAGACTCACACACACACAGACTCACACAGGGCGAAGAAGCTGCTGCTGCAGCAAAAAGCTGCTGTGATGTTTTGAAGTCACTGATCTGAGTTGAAGCCTCTGAGCAGATGAACTCGCGTGTGTTTCAGGCCTGGTCGTCTCTGACTCACCGTCAGGTCTTTTCTTTCCAGGTGGAACTGCTGGATTCAGTCTGTCCTTCAACTTCCTCATTTGTTTCCAGGTGGAACTGCTGGATTCAGTCTGTCCTTCAACTTCCTCATTTGTTTCCAGGTGGAACTGCTGGATTCAGTCTGTCCCTGAACCTTATTTGTATTTGTTTGTCCAACTGAATGAAATCATGTGAAGAAGTCTTTGTTTTTAAATGTTTTCAACAGACCTTCATTCTCACAGTTTCGCAGAAATATGAAGAAAACAAATCCTCTGCTCTCCTCTGCTGTCAGGAGTCCACTTTTAATTCAGCCATTCAAACAACATTTCTCCATCTTGGTGAAGTAAACACAGTTAAACTCGTCAAGATGCTTCAAATATCCACAAACATTTACCAGCTTTTATTTTGAAAAACCTAAAAACCAGGAAGACCATTTTAAGTCTAAAATCCCCGTTTCACATGCAGGAGCACACTTTACTGTCTGACCCAAACAAAGATGGTGGCCACCGTGGTAAAGCTGCCAAAGTTCAGGTAGCCATCTTTGTTTGGGTCAAAGGACGGTGCGCCTTTAATAAGTATCTTTCTGGATGTAAGGCGGCTGATGTGTGGACTTCCTGTTTGGCGGCGAGAGGACAGGAAGTGACCCGTGATGTGAAGCATGTTGTAAACACTGACCTCGCTCTCCAGGTGATGCGTCGAGCTCAGAGCAACTCTCCTCGCATCCCTCCCAAGAAATACCACTCCTTCAGGGAGCCCCGCCCCAACCTCGACAACCTCCTCCTCCTGCCCGGGTACAAACCCCACCGCCGCCGCCGCCGCCCCCCCTCTTACCCCGCCCACGTCAGCCCCTCCCGGAACCACCCCAACGTTCCCCGCATCCGTGTCACCTGCGTCCCCGAGCGAAGCGCCGCCGCCCCGCGGCCCGTGATGCGCCGCCGCAGCCCCAAGTCCAGGAGCCGCAGCCCCGAGCCCAGGGGGCGGAGCCCGAGCCGGCCGGTCAGTTGGAGGAGGAACCGATGTCTGACTCCTCCCCCTTTCTCTCCCTCCTCCTCCTGTTCTCACCCCTTGAATCCCTCCAACCTCTTTGATGAGTGGAACAGGGGGAATCTCACTGCTCTCACTCTGTGAACTCCTCTCCTCTAACAAACCTTCGTCTCTCTCTCTCCTTCACCGTCCATGGCTCAGGTCTGACTCGGCCGGTGATCGTCTGGGATTCTTCCTCCTCTGCTTCAGGCTCTCAACCTGCTGCTTTATCACCTTTATGACGTCACTGGATTCGATTCAACTCGATTTGAAATGTAAAGAGAAGATACAAACATCACATAATACAACAGACTGATGTAATGTTAGAAACCTTCTGAAGGATTTGACATGACATTATGTAACATTGATAAATTCACCCATCTGATCTACTTGGTGTCAGGTTGAGAGCTGTTGTGTTATTGCATGTGGTGTTATGATGGTAACATGTGTGTAACATGTGTGTAACATGTGTGTAACATGTGTGTAACATGAACTAACCTCAGCTGTTCACACTAACATCACATCTCTTCTTGCAGCTTCTCTTTATTTTATTATTCCAGGTGTTTCAATTTTCTATTTTCTATATTTCATTAATCTTGTGTCGCTTTTTAAATTTGTCACATGATTCACTCACACATGCTGTGTAAATGTACACACACACACACACACACACACACTCACACTCACTCACACACACACTCACACTCACTCACACACACACACACACACACACACACACACACACACACACTTGTCTCCTCCCCCTTATACACACACATTTAGGGCAGATCTCCAGGTCTGCCCCCTGGTGGTCCTGTTGGTGGAGCGATGTAGGGCAGCTGTAGCTATATTGGGTTCTCTCTCCCTCTGGACACACACACACACACACACACACACACACACACACACACAGGTCTACCCTCAGCCTGGCAGGTTTCCCCTGTGCAGGAAATGTTTTCATTTCTCACTCAAACTAAAACTCTTTGATCGAAACGATGACGTGTGAGACAGAAGTTGCCTTTGTAGAATGATGACTAGTGTTGTCTGTAACCATGGCAACGTGTGTGTGTGTGAGAGAGAGTGAGAGATGTATTATAGAATTACCAGATGAACTGACAGAACTCTCTTGCTCTTCAGCACAAAGTCTCAAACCGGATCTCGGACCCGACGCTGCCGCCGCGCTCAGAGTCCTTCAGCAGCGGAGGGATCCAGCAGGCCAGGACTCCGCCCATGCACCGCTCTGTGGAACCACAGGTGGGCGCTCTACATCTGTGTGTGTGTGTGTGAGAGTGAGTGGTCACTGGAGGTCTGGCGTCCGAGTGATGACGGGTCACAGACAGTGGGAACGTTGTAGAAGGTGTGAACGCAGCCTGACGCACGTGTTTCCTTCCTTCCTTCCTTTCCTCTCTCCTCACCTCCTGCATCCTCTCCTCCTGGTCACTGATCCTGCTCTTCCTCCTTTGCCCTGCCTGTTCTCTGCTCGTGTGTGTGTGTGTGTGTGTGTGTGCAGATGGCCCACCTGATGCAGGTGAAGAGTCACGGCCTCTCAGGCTCCCAGTCCCTGTACGACCCCCACGGTGTCTCCTCCTCCTCCTCCTCGGCGTCGCCCTCCCCCTCCCGGCCTCCCATCCCCCGGCAGAACTCCGACCCCACCTCCGACACCCCTCCTCCCCCGCCCCTGTCCCGCCTGGCGCCCCCCCTCGACAAGCTGGACCGCAGCTCGTGGCTGCGGCAGGACGACGACTTGCCCCCCAAGGTCTCTGCATGACTCCACCGCCCACCTGTGGT
Source organism: Chascanopsetta lugubris (assembly GCA_016785325.1). Lineage (NCBI taxonomy): Eukaryota > Metazoa > Chordata > Actinopteri > Pleuronectiformes > Bothidae > Chascanopsetta > Chascanopsetta lugubris. The sequence goes on from JAFBJT010109503.1 coordinate 33,842, forward strand.
TGTTGTTGTTGTTGTTGTGTTTGTTTGTTTGTGTTTGTGAGAGAGAACTTTGCTTTTTCCTTCTTTCTGTTTTTGCACAATGAGTTTGATCTTTGTTGTTTATATTGTGCGTTAAAGGGACAGTTTGTGTTTTTATAAGGTTCGTACATTTTCAGCATCTGTCTCGTTACCTTATTGTTCCGCCTGCGCGCGTGTGTGTGTGTGTGTGTGTGTGTGTGTGTGTGTGTGTGTGTGTGTGTGTGCTGGCGGCCCCTCACTCAGTGGACTGTGTGTTGTGTCTCTCAGGTTCCTCAGAGGACGACCTCCATCTCTCCTGCTCTGGTCCGAAGGAACTCACCTGGAAACGGACCTGGACTCGGTCCTCGCGCTGGAGCTCACCTCATACGGGCTAGGTACACACACACACACACACACACACACACACACACACACACGTGCACACACACACAAATCATTGTGATTTTTTTTACCATTCAGAAATATTAAGGAACATGAGCCGCACATCCTCTTTTAACCACAATGCACCTGACACACGCATAATACACACACACACACACACACACACAGCTCTGGAAACGCAGGTGTGAGCTGGTGTGTTTTCCTCCATGAATGAGGCTGCTCTGTGTTTGTGTTGCCATAGCAACCCTGACCTGCGGAGGATCGACGTTTCCATGGATACGCCCCTAAAGAGGACCAGCAGCGGCAGCTCCTCCAGCTCCAGCACCCCGAGTTCCCAGGGAGGCTCCAACGAGCGAGGTACACACACACACACACACACACACACACACACACACACACACACACACACACACACACACACACACTCTTTCACATAGCTTCCCTCGGGTTTCATAAACTCTGTTGTACTTTTATTCAGTTATAAATGAATAATGTCCTTTATCTTTTGACAAGGACACATGTAGATCAGGTCATCGACGTGTTTTCAAACATCCATGTTGAAATCCTCTCGCGTGTGTTCAGGTAACTCTTCCAATAAAACCGAAGGCTCCACCATTTCTTCCCACGACGCCAAAGACGACAACAGAGAGGTGATGAGACCCAGCAGGCCTGCAGTGAGTCCACACACACACACACACACACACACACACACACACACACACACACACAACACACACAGCCACCTTTCTCTGAAGTAACCATGCTGCTGTCGCCCTCTCTCTCTCTCCCTCTCCCTCTCTCTCTCTCTCTCTCTCTCTCTCTCTCTCTCTCTCT
>JAFBJT010109503.1:41385-51398 GCA_016785325.1 Chascanopsetta lugubris
GTTCCCACAACCCCCCCCCTCCCCCCCCCCCCCCCCCCGTTACCACCCCCTCCAACCAACCCCGCCTCCCGTGTGTCGTCCCGGCAGATCCAGGGTCAGGTGACCCCGCACGCCATTGTGGTTCTGCCCAAGACGGACGGCATGGAGATGCTGCTGTGCTACGAGGACGAGGGCGTCTACGTCAACACCTACGGACGCATCACCAAAGACGTGGTGCTGCAGTGGGGCGAGATGCCCACCTCCGTCGGTACGTCAACCAATCAGCTCGCTTCTCCCCGACCCTTGACCTCTGACCTCTGTAGGCAGCAGATCATCTCTCACCCTCACTCTGCACCATGACCTCTCCTCCGCTCAGATCCTCTCTTCTCCTTTGTTCTCCCTTTGACTTCTTTTAAAGATCAAAGCTGTTTCACCTGTTTCCATGAAGATGAAAGGAAACTGGAAGTTTCTGGGAAAAGAAACGACTCAACTTGATTTGAAGTGATGAGATCAAAGTGAAAACCTCTCAGACTGGTTCAGACGTGTTCCCTGGCTCCAGCTTGATGTTTGATTTGTTTAAATTTGTGATACAAGTGATCGACACAAACAAACCTTTATTTTAAATGTTTAAAGTGACACGACTGTAAAGAAATGAGATTTCTATTTGTACCTGAACTTTGTAAAAATAAAGAGTATAACAGGACAGGTGTTTACTGATATGTAGTACCAAGCACAGTTAAAGTACCTGAAGTTTAAAGTACTATGTTAAAAGTACTAAGATAAAAATACTACGTTAAAAGTACTAAGATAAAAGCACTAAGATAAAAGTACTAAGATAAAGGTTCTGCAGTGAATCAAGGAGAATCGTCACAGATAAGTTGAGTGAAACGTCCCAGAAACTCAGTTTCCCTTTAATATCATGTTTCTCATCCAATGCATGAACACACACACACACACACACACACACACACTCTCTGTTTCCATGGTGTGGGGAAAATGCTGGTGTGTATTTTGAGTCCTGTGGTCTTCTTCTTCTTCTTCTTCTTCTTCTTCTTCTTCTTCTTCTTCTTCTTCTTCCTCTTCTTCTTCTTCTTCTTCTTCTTCTTCTTGTTGTGTGTTAAATATCAAACACAAACTGGATTGTGTGAAGTGTGGAAACACAACGTGTGTAAAGACTCAGATCTTCACACTGAGACGTTTAACTGAATCATCAATGATCAGGAAACCGGACACTGTGTGTGTGTGTGTGTGTGTGTGTGTGTGTGTCCGAGAGGANNNNATTATTTCCAATATTTTTTAATTGTATAATAATAATTATAATAATAATAATAATAATAACAATACATTTGGACTGTGGCCAGCTTTAAACCAACAGTCGGCACCTCCCTTTAGCCCCGCCCCTCCCCCTCCCCCCTCCCCCGCCCCCTCCCCCCTCGCCCCAAACTCCCAGACAAAAAACCTGCAGGGTGGCGTTTTCATTCTGAGCACGAGCCGCTGACTGATCCCCGTCCTGGGAGGGATCAGCTGTTTGTCCTCTGACAGCAGAGTTCAGGTGAACCAGGAGACGGGAGGTTCAAACAGCAGAGCGCCGATGATTCTCGCTCGCGCTGAGGAGAAGCCAGCCAATCAGCATCAGACTCATTCTGAGTGTGAACCCGTTCATCAGGAGTCACATGAGTCCACCTGGCTTTGAATTGGCTGAGCTGTGATTGACTCTTCCTTCATTAGTCCTCTTCCTGGCTCCGCCCTCGAAGCCTCTGCTGCGATGATTGACCCTCATCCAGCTTCCTGTTGGCGTTGAAGTGCTTCACTCGCCGTCGGGTTTGAAAGAGGCGACGAAGTCAAAGATGCAGAATCATGAAGCACTGTAGCCGCCATGTTGTTATTATGCTTCTCTTCTCCTCTACTTCCTGTTTGTTGTTTCCACTTCCTGTCTGTTGTTTCCTCGCGGGCGTCAGACGTCACGAATCCAATGAATCATTTCAGTGGAATTCTCATCTAGTTTCTATGACATCGCGTGACCGAGTGTTGCCTAGCAACAAGAGTTCAGAGGTCGAGAGCGTTCCCATCAGAAACTGCTGCAATAAAAAGAGGAAGGGGAGGGGGAGGGGGAGGGGGAGGAGGAAGAGGAGGAGGAGGAGGAGGGGGTGTGGCTTGGTTATGAGACAGGTGCTGAGTCTTCTTCTGTTCACTCCCCCTCTGTGTGTGTGTGTGTGTGTGTGTGTGTGTGTGTGTGTGTGTGTGTGTGTGTGTGTGTGTGTGTGTGTGTGTGTGTGTGTGTGTGTGTGTGTGCGCACCCCGCCCCCTGCAGCCTACATCCACTCCAACCAGATCATGGGCTGGGGCGAGAAGGCCATCGAGATCCGCTCCGTGGAGACCGGACACCTCGACGGAGTTTTCATGCACAAGCGAGCTCAGCGACTGAAGTTCCTGTCGGAGAGGAACGACAAGGTGAGGGCGGCCATTTTACCCCCCAGCCCTCACTGACTCCCATTCGTCCCTCTGTTGCTAGGCAACAGTAAACACACACCTCAGTCAGAACGTTCAGAACGTTCGGCGCCTCTCACACAGGTCTGATGTTTTCTTTAATAACTCAAGAAAGATGACATCATCATCATTCAGCCAAAAAATGTAAATACACAAAAGTACAGGAATGAATAATCGATCCATACAGCGATCAGCCGTTTGTCCCATTCATGAAACATGTTCGATACAACGTGGGGATTCACTTCCTGCCTTTAAAGGCTCCGTGCGCAGCGTGTGGCTCCATCTAGTGGTGAAGTGTCCTCCTCTTGTATTAGAACCTGTGTCAGGCTTCACTTCTCATTCAGACTCTACAGCTCTTTAGTTTGTCCATTCAGGGCTCCTGTACAAACATGGTGGTGACACATGGCGCCCTCTGCTGGAGAGGAGCTGCTGCTGATGTCAAGTTAAAGGTCATCAATTCTTACAACAGGCTTCTACACTCAAAGACATGAGTTTATATTCTGATGATGGACATGGAGGGAATGTGACACACTGCACCTTTAATGTGTAATAATCAGCTGATGGTCAGATGTTGACGTGGTGCTCTTCTCCTCTTCCTCCTCCTCCTCCTCCTCCTCCACTTCCTCCTCCTCTTCCTCCTCCTCCTCCTCTTCCTCCTCTTCCACTTCCTCCTCCTCTTCCTCCTCCTCTTCCTCCTCCTCCTCCTCCTCCTCTCCTCTCCTCCCCCTCCTCCTCTTCCTCCTCCTCCTCCTCCTCCTCTTCTTCCTCCTCCCCCTCTTCCCCCCCCCCCTCTTCTCCCTCCTCCTCTTACCCTTCCTCCTCCTCCTCCTCCTCTTCCTCCTCCTCCTCCTCCTCCTCCTCCTCCTGGTTCCATCAGGTTTTCTTCGCCTCTGTTCGCTCTGGAGGAAGCAGCCAAGTTTTCTTCATGACCCTCAACAGAAGCTCTATGATGAACTGGTAACGGCTCCGCCCCTCGTCTTCACTCTGAACATCAGGCCCCGCCCACAGAGACGGAGGGAGGGATGACCCAGGACCACCTGTGTGTGTGTGTGTGTGTGTGTGTGTGTGTGTGTGTGTGTGGAGAACAAAACAACAAGCTGCTGAAGAGACGATTGTGCGACAGCAGGGAGAGGCGGAGCGCAGGAGTGTGTGCTCCGCAGTCCTCCACCTGTAGGAGGCGCCACAGGCCTCGTTCCACCACCTGAGTGGACACGCCCTCCACTTCCCTGTGGACGCACGATGGGAGGCGGAGCCGAGTAGCCTTTGACATGTGGTTCTTTGTGTAGCACATCGATGATTCTCTTACAGGGTGTTCATGTTTGGAGGGGCGGGGTCAGGGGGCGTGACTGCCTTTACAACAGCCAATCAGAAAACGTCCCCTGCACTGTGATGTCATATCATTGGATTTTTAAGTAGCATCCGTTCAGCGGCACGTCCACACTGAGCCCAACCAACTGTTCCCCTCGCTCAGCTTTCTCAACCAATCACCTGCTGCTCTGTGGGCGGGGCTTAAGTTCGCCGCCTCCCCGCTGACGTGACGTTGAGGAGCAGAACCAGGAAAGTTTCAAATTCCACTTTGAAGCCGACAATCCTGAGTCAGACGTAGAAATCAGCGGAGGACAACAATCCTGCATCGCTCGCTGCGCTAACAGGCAGAGGGAAGCGGAGCTGATTGGACGATGGTCACATGTCACACGTCACATGACATCGATTCATTCACTACTTCATCCTATTCAATTCATGTCAGAATACTGACGTCCCATCATCCAACATGGCCGACTGACTCGGACTGAACCTGTATCAGCTGACTGTTCCTGTTCAGCTCCACATCCTCCACCTGCTTCCTGTTTCCTGCTTCCTGTTTCACACAGACGCAGCAGAGTGATGATGAACAGCCCGAGTCTTCATCAGCCTTTAACATGTTGAACCCAAATGTAGAATTCAGATTTGTTTGACTCTGTGTTGTCGTCATAGAAACGCTGGTCACTGCGACAGTCCGTCAGATGTTCACGAGGGTTAACGACCTTCACTGCGCAGTCGGTTTCCACGGCGACAGCATCCTGATGTTTCTCTGATTGAGGGAAGGAGGATTGGAGATATTGTACTTTTGCTCCAACAACACAACACGTCCACATCACACGTCACAGCAGGGGCGGGGCCTCGGGGGAGTCCCCGCCTCCTCCTGGAAGCTTTTACTTTGATCGCCCCTCGTTCTCTGCGCTCGTTTCCATCCCGGGTCCACGCACACGTGTAAATACTCACTCTGACGGCGACGGACTCTGAAAACTGGAGAAGGAAAAATTCAACACGGGTCTCGACTTTCACAGATTTGGTTTTGGACGACTCACACAAACTCACACTACTCTGTGTAGTTCATGACTGTGTGTGTGTGTGTGTGTGTGTGCGTGTGGTGACTCTCACCTTTCACCTGTCATCACTTGTTATGAATTGTACGTTTAAGGCAATACACTGGAGCCGGAGGGTGAGAGACAAACTTTGTATTCACTTCACTTAGCACCGGGACTTTAGTCTGGTTAGAAACACACTGGATTACTTCCTGTTTTACATTGGATTTTATATCTTAGACTTTTTTATTGCTCACACTCGGAGCGGAGGGAGGCGGAGCTCGGTGTGACCCTTGACGACGGTGTTTTGTTTGTGACGAGAGCGAGGAAACAAATTCATCCATCTCAGACCGTGTGTTGAGGTGCGACTGAGCTGAAGCCTTTGACATGAGCAGGATGAATCCACACCTGTGAGTAAAGGTCAGGAGGCGGGGTCAGACTGAGGAAGCATAGATTTAAAAAAACAAACAAAATATAAAGATATATACTGTAAGAATTTTCATTATGATATCTTACTGATCATTTTAGAGAAAGACAAAAAAACCCTCACTTATTAAAGCTTAGTTGTCTTTCTACAGAATAGAGAACATAGCTATAAGAATTTCTAAAAAATACAATGTTTTTATTGTGGTATTATTTGTATTTGTATTTCAATTTTTGTACGTATCAAGACTGTGAACGTATGTGCGAGTGTGTGTGTGTGTGTAGGAGAGCAGGTGTGTGCACATTTGTGTGACATGCATGTGAGTGTATGTTTTCACCTCGTCTGAATCACCTGAATCCGTCCAAAAGACGACCTCAGTCTGGTAACACACATCTGTGATGTTGGAAATTGTACAATAAATGTCTCTTCCTTGTACAGCAGCAACTTCTGCTCTGCTTCTTCACTTCTCCTTTTTTCATTTCACCTCATTTCGTTGAAACACCAGCGCCCTCAACGGGTGGAATCCTGCATCACACTCCTCCGACTCAAACACTGGATTCGGTTCCTCAGTAACAGAATCCAGAGAACATCACTGTCCGACACACCTGTTCAACTGCTCGTCAACACAGAATTGTCCAATCATACCACAGCAGCTCGTGTTGACATGGTGAAGTCAACCATCTCCAGGATTGACACAATACAAAAGACATTTCCTCTCAAATGATCTCGAAAGTCGATTGTAAAATGGGCATTTTGTTCAGACGACTATTGAAGTGAAGTGAAACTAAGATCCAATCATTCCCACAGCACTGATATAAAGAACATCAAAGAGTTCAAAGATGACTGATAACGCTGAAGACTGACAGAACCTGAAATAGAAATTGAGATAAAAATGTCAAAGATATGCATCAGATATCAAATATCGTTTGAATATCAAAGTTTGAGCAGGTACAGTGTGTGAGTGAATGACAAGAACGTTCTGGCAACGCAATAAAAGTAACAACAAAATAAAGATGTCTAACACGAGGGGAGAACACACGTAGATGTTTGTTGTCAGTTCTTTTGACGTTAAAAGTTGTTTATTCTTTGGTTTGTTGATTAAAACGGTACAAATGTACTCAGGTTGCCAGGTTCGCCACAGACATGGCAACCCTTTCTGCCAATCTGCCACCGGAACTCCTCCCCCCCTCCTCCTCTTCCCCCCTCCTCCGCTAGCTACGGGTGCCGCAGTGAAGTTGCATGCGCATGCGCACTTCCGATCCTCTTTTTCTTGGAAGGTAAGTGTGGCATGGCGCGTGTTTCTAGCCGGGGGTGATAACGGAGACTCTAACGGCCGCTTTCGGTGAACTCACGGCGGACTCACAGGTAGACAGGTGTCCGCGGGACGCCGCGGGAGAGTGGGCGGACGGTGCGGAGGTTCCCCGCCGGTGGTCGCGGCTCGGTACCGGGGCTCCGGGCTCGGAAGGGTGTGGGTTAGCCGTGTTCGATGTAACGTTGCCAGGCTGAATCAAAGCGACATGCGGCCTGCAGGTGCTGCTGCCGCGGCGGCGGCGCAGTGCCGCTCGGCAGCCGCCTGACATCCACCACGGCCGCCGGGGGCTTTCGAACCGACCCCTCCGCTCCGGTCTCCACCGGGAGTCGCGGACGGGTATTTGCACCGAGCCCGGAATAACGGTTGAGTGTCGGGGCGGAGGGAGCAGCATCAGGCGCTAGCATGAGCGTGTTAGCATCGTTAGCTTGTGGCTCCGGTCGCGGCTCTGCGCTGAAGCCGCAGTAAAGATGCGCCGCGCGCTCATTCCACTGGATTTACTTTGACTTTGATCGGCGCTTCTCATCTCCACGGTCCGCCGAGTTTTTTGCGGGTAAAGTGAAGTAGAAGTGTGTTTACGGGGAAGTGTCGTGTTCCGTTACCCGGAGCTGCTGCCGCTGCCCCGGGGCCGCCGAGCGGCTCCGGAACCAGACTCTCGGGTTGAAACAGTTGTGGTGAAGTCGCTGTCGAAAAGTTGACATCATTGTGGCTGAAGTTGTGGCCTCCTGCGTCGGTGGCTTCGTGTTAGCTCCTGATGCTAATGTTTGCTAACATGATGCAGCCTCGTGTGTCGCTCCCGTTATTTACCCGTGACTCCGCGTGTCATGGCCGCCGCGTCTCTGCGTGGATCCATTCTTTTGCTCAAAGATTGTTTTGTGTAGTTTTTGAATGAACCTGCGGGACACGACGTGAAGTTCCCACTGTCCCTCCGCACTTCTCGCGATATCTTCCGAACCACCCAGCCTCTGATTGAGGCCCTGCGGACCGAACCCGAGCCGCTGACAGAGCCGTCAAAGCGGGTTCTGATCCGGCGGGACTCGAACACACGGCTCCGATCTAAAGTCAGATGAATGAGGGTTCTGTTCGACTGACTGTTCGCGTTTGGAAACTAATTTCAAATGAGATCGAATCATGTTTGAGGAGTTGGAAATGTGCCAAAGTCTGTTTACGCGTCTGTAATTAAAGGTGCAGTGCGAAGGGTCTGTGGAATGTCCAGGATCTTTCTAAATGTCTTTTATCTCATTCAAATGTTTTTTAAGTTTCCATATTTTTCCCAGAGGAGTCTGAGCAGCTTCTTCCTGAGCAGGCGGCCATGTTGCACCTCACATGAGTGTCTGTCGGTGTCATTAAATCCTACGGACTGGACCTTTAAATCTGAGTCAAAGAAGCTCAGTCGCTGTCTGATCGTTGACGGGTCGTCGTCGTCTCAGTTTAAAATAAATATCTGCGGAATGAGTTTGAATAATCAGGTTTTCCATTTCAAAGATGATTCGATCTTTATTCTTCACCGTCGACAAAACCTGTGACCCAGACGTGAACGCGGACAGAACCAGAAGTGTAAACCTCAGTCAGGGTGTGTTTGAATCTGTGGACCGGTGCCGAGTCGACGCGATGATGATGTTTGGTCCGGTTTGAAAAACCAGCAGAAGTGGATCAGTGTGAAAATCAGACTGAAGAGGTTCTGCCGTTTACTGAGGTTTGGGTTCCGATGCTAATGACGCTGTCCCGGTCTCCTGCAGCACCCAGAACCACCGCACCATGGCAGATACCGAGCTCGACTTCCAGACCGGAGAGTCTGGCGCCTCCGCCACCTTCCCCATGCAGTGCTCCGCCCTGCGCAAGAACGGCTTCGTGGTGCTGAAGGGACGTCCCTGCAAAATCGTGGAGATGTCCACCTCCAAGACCGGCAAGCACGGGCATGCTAAGGTACGGGTCCGGACTCAGCGGAACCAGAACCCGCTCTCCTCGCAGAACAGTGTCCGAGGGCAGACCTCAGATGTTCGGGGTCAGAGAGGCGGAGAAGGTTCCTCCTTATCTCCTCCACCTCCTTATCTCTTCCTTCAAAGAGCCGGACTCACACTTTGACCTCGTCTGCTGCTGAAGATTCAGGTTCATCTGAGCAGATCCACCAGTTTTACTGAGGGCGTCTTGTTTCTCAGTTTCTCTGTTGGTCCTTAGTTCAAACCTGATTTCTTCAATGTGTGAAGTAGGATCTGTAAATATACTTATTTTATTCATCTCTCTTTGCAACGTCAACTTTCAAAGTATTTATTTGATGGAGTTCAGCTCGTGTTTCCATCACTCGCTAAATGATTGTTGTGAAATGACGGCGCTCACTGAGAAACGAGTGTTTCCACCTTAATGTGTGTGTGTGTGTGTGTGTCGCAGGTTAACATGGTCGGCATCGACATCTTCACCAACAAGAAGTATGAAGATATGTGCCCCTCCACCCACAACATGGATGTTCCCTCCATCAAGAGATTAGACTACCAGGTAGGAGGAGCCTCCTGTCACAGACACCACAGGGCTCCCGCTGTCCTCAGGTCCACTTCCTGTCCACTTCATGACCACTTCCTGTCCACTTCCTGTCCACTTCATGACCACTTCCTGTCCACTTCCTGACCACTTCATGTCCACTTCATGATCACTTCCTGTCCACTTCATGACCACTTCATGTCCACTTCCTGTCCACTTCATGACCACTTCCTGTCCACTTCCTCTCCACTTCATGACCACTTCCTGTCCACTTCCTGTCCATTTCATGACCACTTCATGATCACTTCCTGTCCACTTCATGTCCACTTCATGACCACTTCATGTCCACTTCCTGTCCACTTCCTGTCCACTTCCTGTCCACTTCATGACCACTTCATGTCCACTTCCTGTCCACTTCATGACCACTTCCTGTCCACTTCATGACCACTTCCTGTCCACTTCATGATCACTTCCTGTCCACTTCATGACCACTTCCTGTCCACTTCCTGTCTTCTTAGTGCATGAAATCATAATGAGGAGGAGCGACGTCTCTAAAAGGCTTCATCAAAGCTTAATGTTATTGTTCAGTCGAGTTGTTAAAGGTGCAGTCTGCAGCATGTAGCACCATCTAGTGGTGAAGTGTCCTGTCAGCCTTCAGCTGTGGGACATGTGTTTAGTTTGTCCATTCTGGGCTACTGTAAAAACATGGTGGTGCAACATGGCGCCCTCTAGTGGAAAGGAGCTGCTCCTGATGTCGGTATAAAATTCATACATTCACCTGATTATTATTCTTATTATTATAATAAACACATTAACATCATGAGTTTATATTCACTGTCTGACAATGGACATGATTTCACCTGATGGACTGCACCTTTAACGACCCCTTCAAAGTAAAGGTCTCACATGTTGAAGTATGTTTGTCGTTTGTTGACATGTTGAAGTACGTGTTTGGTTGGAGGTGTTTGTTGAAGTACGTGTGTGAGTGGGTGTG
>JAFBJT010109503.1:70013-80901 GCA_016785325.1 Chascanopsetta lugubris
TGTTGGTGGCGGTGACATTTTTTGTCTTTTTCTTTTTTTTTTTTTTTCTTTTTAAAGAAATAAAAACAGTATTTATGTTCAGGTTCAAGGTCGGAAACAAAGTGGCGGTGATCGTGGGTCGGGGCTTCTCCCACCGCCTCCACTGCTCTGTGGAGGTTCCGGGGCAAAAGCAACGTTTAGCCGGGGGATTATTCCTTTAATGCGGGGTCTGATCACCGCTGGGCTCCGCTGCTTCTTTCTATCCCCCCCCACCCCCCTACCACCACCACCACCACCACCCCCCAGTCAGCGGCGAATACCGCAAGAGCCGGGGCTGCGAGCAGCCAGTCACAGCTCCAGCTCCGCTCTCTTGCCATGGAGTTCGCTCTTTAACGGTACAATGCATTACACCTACCAGATAAGGGGGGGGGGGGGGGGGGGAGTTCAAGCTGAAGGGGACACGCCGATGCCAGGGGGATCGGCATCAATGCAAACGTTTACTTTTAGTAGCCAGCGTCTGACTGAGAGCGGGACAAGGAGGGTCAGCGGAGGAGACAAGTCCGACGAGTGACCTCTTTTTTAAATTTTTTTTTTTGCCCCCCCATCCTGTCCAAACTCGGGCTGCGCGGCGGGGTGCAGTGGCAGGGACGGGGGATCGAGCAGTGGACAGTATTTAACAGGTCCCGAAGCCACTTTTTCCCGGCGCCCACGTCATCCCGAGAAAAAAAAAAAAAAAAAAAAAAAAAGAGCACGATCGGGGCGATATGGACATGCCTCATTATTCAATGAACACTATCTCTCGCAACGCACCGTTTACGCGCAGGAGTTAGCCGGCGCCTCGCCAAATTTCTAAGGTAAGGAGTGCGGTGGCTTTACAGTAGCTACACATGCTCGTTTCTGTTTTTTTATTTTTTATTTTTTTCACCGGGGACTTGGGAGTGTATTACTCTGTTGGAAGTCAGTTTTTCTTCTGGGGAGGATTGTGGTTGTTTGTGCGGGAGCCTCGCAGCGGGGGCTCCTGATGTCTCCCCAGCCATGATTAGAAAATAACAGAGCAATTATCCGTAGCGAGTGACGATCGTAAAAAAAAAAAAACAAAAAAAAAAAAAACCGGTGACAAAATTGCAGCTGGGACCAAGTCGCGGGCTTGCCCGGCTCCTCATCTTGTAGCCAAACATGTGATGAAGCGTTGTTTTTATTTGCAAGATTTTTTTCTATTCTCGCAGAAAAATTCATTCGAGCTTGTTGTGCCTTTGTTTACATTTTGCTCCGCGCGTCAAACCGGCATTTTACGAGCGCTCGGCTCTGTCAGCAGCAGTCACACACATCCACAGTCTTTTTCTCTTCAAAGAAATAAAATTTAAAAAAATGAGTCAGGTCCAGCCGTGTGTCCCTGCACTCGGAAAACTTTTCCTCCGACACTTGTGGTGAGAGACAGCGGGAGGTGGAGGAGGGTGGCGAGGATGGTGTGTGCAAGTGTGTTTGGGTGGGTGGGAGGGAGGGGTTGGGGTGTGTGTGTGTGTGTGTGTGTGTGTGTGTGTGGTGGGGGGGTTAAAGTTGACCGGTGCCACCATGTGTCAAAACTTGTGAGATGGAAGAAGAGCCGGCTGAGACCTGCCATTTTGTGCAGTGATCGACCTCCTGAATGAGAAGAGGTCCCCGCGTTCTGCACCGCTATGATGGCATTCGAATGAGGGCGTATAATGTCACATGTGTAAAACCATTAACGCACATATTATAGCAGCCATGGAGGGGAAGGGGGGGGTGCACTGAATTGGTTCTGTGTCCAATTCGGTGCACAGCAAAGTAATGATAATTATTGTTATTTATAAAGGAAAAAAGAGTGGAAAGTTGAAATAGCAAATGAGAGCGACAGGCAGCCGTTATTGTGGAAATACAAAATGACAGAGCCCATTAGTGAGCAATATTTTTTCAGGGGATGGATGAGGTGTGTGACATGTCATTACACTCCCTCTTCCACGAGTTTCATCTTCTTTTATTCAAGTTTTTTTTTCTCCAGCAGATCTATCAGGTTGAAAGTTGGAAGTAATGTGTGTATCCGACGGACACGTCAGGGCAGTGCTGAATGATCAGTTACAGCTCTGTTGCACCAGGGACGAGGCTTGTCGTCCCACTCGCAGCCTGCGTTTTGCCGTGTGTCTTGGCCGTGGAACTGGAAGTGGAGTTGACCTCAGGGGCATCTGACCGTGGTTATCCAGCCTCCCCCAGCAGCCACCGGCCAATGCACAAAGGCTGCAAAGACACATGTCATCGTTCTTAAAATACTCAACAATGTCTGTGACATTGTTTCCCAGTGTTTCTCTAACCTTCCCTGAAGTTTTCTCGAGCCCACAAAAAAAAAAAAAAAAAGCCAAGCCAAAAAGATCTTCCTCAAATTCACGCGGAAGGAAAAGGAAAAGGGATAAATAGATGAACTGTGCGAGTGGAGATGCTGTCATTGTTTCACGGTATGCACTGGGCGGATATTATGTCTGAAATAGTGTCTGGGCGTAGACCCTTTTTGTCAGCACCTTTCACTCCCTTATTGGAGATGAAATAGCAAATGGATAAGTGTCCCTGCTCCTCTGACAGTACAGGCTCCCTTGCAGACCTGTTTGCCCTTTACTGCACCTCCCTGCTCTGCAACAAGTTGAAATGTTGTCATTCTTTTCCAGTGAAAAATACTTGGGAAGAGACGGTGTGTTTTAGAAAAGGCCTATTTTTGCAGACTGGCCTGTGTCAAGGCCTCAGTTGTATTTTTGGCAAGTTATTTTCATACATATATGTATTTGTTTGTTTCTCATATTTGGAAATCATGTGAGGAATTTGGTACGATAAGCTAATCGTGGATTAATTTTCCAGATAATTGTTATTGTTCCTCTTTGAATATATATTTTCCGAAAATATTTATGCACTATTTATCCTTTGCTCATGTCAAGTAAAATAGATGCATGCATGGTTCGTGGGTTGATGTTTTATTTCAGTGTGAGAATATTTATCACTGCAAAAAAAAAAAAAAAGGATACACACATACATAAAGTATTTTGACATTTTCTTGTGCTGCAACTTTCTGAGCAGTGGAGCTCAGAACGTGTTCTTGGGGGCGAGTGTGTAGTGGTCGCTGTTGATCTGGTACGAGTTGCTTTCCCACCTGTGCCCGTGTCAGTGTTGCAAAGGGGGGCTGCGGGGGCATGACTGAGCGCGGCGATACACGTCTTGCTGCTGAAAACCAAAGCACCGGGAGGGATGTGAGGGAGAGTGACAGAGAGAGAGAGAGAGAGACCATGGCATCCATAGGGATGGCATCGGAACAGTCCTCTTTTCACCGGGTTGTCAGTCAGTCAGTCAGCCAGTCAGCCAGCCACTCAGTTCACTGTGGAGTAGACCTACTCAACTGAAGCCGCCGCGTTGTCAGCTCCACACACAGTGAATTATTTGCATGTTGACATGTTCACAATCAGATTTTTTTTGTTTTTGATAAAGGACCCCCAAAAAAAAAAAAAAAAAAACAGTGTGAAAAAATTCCACACACTTGTTTAACACATGCGCATAAAGAAGGCAACACGCGAGGCGGTGTCGCGGCACATCGCAAAAACACACAAACCCACAGCGAAGTGGTCGCACAAATTACATAATCTCAGCGTACAGAAAATACATGTGTGAAATCTATGGGACAACACATGATTCAGTCACAAAGAAGTTATCCTGTGATACATGCAGTCCGCAGTCAGACAGGCAGCCTGACTGTGGTTAGTTGATCCCCATCTCATGTAATTATAGGGGAGAGGGCTCCAGCTGTACAGGCTGTGAGGCCAGGGCTCCCAGTCCGCTGGGATCAGGGCGGTGGTGGGCAGGCCAGATCAGGCCAGCTCTGCTCATCAGCTAGCCATTAATTGATATGTGCAGCCATTGTGAAAGCCCCCACCCACCCACCCACCCACCCCCAACACACAGACTCACACACACAAAACCCACCCCCCTCACCCATTTGTGTTCATTCCCACTCTGGTACTGATCTGCAGAGGGGCAAGACGGCTGGGTATACATGTTTCGCTCTGTGTGTGTGTGTGTGTGTGTGTGTGTGTGTGTGTGTGTGTGTGTGTGCTCGCGTGTGTGTTCACTTGCTTCTCGGCGGAGGTGAGGAGGGTGATGAGGGGGCTGTAACACACAGGCGTTAGTCTGGCTTGAGCCTTGTAGCTGCGTGACCTTGATCTTCAGGGTTCAGGCTGGAGAGGGGAAGGTGCTGGTGAGCCATGCTTGCAGTTGCTGTGCGAGGCTAATATGACAAGCGCGTGAACACACATACACAGATGCCCATATACCTAAATGACCACACACACACACACACACACAGCGAAGTTTGTATCAAATGGTTAAGTTAAGAAGAGACTGCTTTTATGGCAGTGTCACACACACTACATTACACAGGTGACATGGAAACCTGAACCACTGGAATTAAATTACATCGTCATAAAGAGGAGGTTTTTTTCCCTTGTGGTGATGAATTGAAAGTGGCACGAAGGATCACATTTTCATGAAGTTAGTGTCCACGCGTTTGCTCATCATTGTGCCTTTTTAGGACTTAATAACAATCTTATTGTGATGTGTGGAGTTCCTCCGATGGGCAGATTCCCTCATCTTTTGCATGAGGTGTTTATATCCAAAATGTCTCTGAATGATTTTTTTTTAATACGGTTGTTTATTTAACTCACCACTTTCATACCATTGCTCTGAATTTGAGTGATGGGTGTCTGGTGGTCTGGTGGATAAGACACATCACACAACTGCAGTGTCCACGGTTGCATTTCCGGCCGGCGGACCCTCGTTACGTGTTGTATCCCCCCTCCTCCTCCTCTGCCCTTGTTTCCTGTGTGTCTTGCTCTCTAGAATGTCAACGATCAAATGAAGGCAACCTGCCAAAATGAAGATGACTTAAAATAGTAGGAACAATAGAAAGAAAGGTTCTGTCTTCGAGGTTATAACTGCATTTATATCTCACATTTATTGATTTAAACAGCGACGGGAAATATGCGGTGGAAATGAGTATGTTATCAATTATAATCTCACTGTGTGAATGATCAGCTTTATTGAGTCGCGGCATGAACGTGAGTTTATGTATAATTCTCCCGTTGTGCAGTTTGCATTCCCGCGTTTAACGATGAGGATGCCTCGCTCTGTGCGAGGGGATGTGAACGTATGGACGGCATATTTTCTCTGGCGTGTTCATCGCCCTGAGAGCTCGCTGGAGTCGGGTGGGTGGGGACTGAGGACCATAGGGGCGGATGGGCTCATGGGTTAATCACGGACGTCAGTTTGATCTAAGAATAAAGAGTGTGGGGCAGATGAGGCACTGACAGATAGGTTTGACTATAGTCCTCGCATGCTGGGGTGCCATCACGAGGAGCGTCTGCCTGTCTGGGCAGCCAGAGGAGTCGTGGGCTGCGGGGTGAGGGTGAGGTCTGGGTGATAAGCGGGACGCAAAGGGGTCGAGGTGGTCTTGGAGGGGCCGAGCTTGGCCTTGCGCAAAGCATTTATCTCTTTTTGCTTTGTTTCTTTTTTTGCCCCCACAATCGTCCATTTCCATCTCTGTTGCCGATTAAAAAAAACCAACAAAAACCCCAGACTTTGTTAAACAAACCTGAGCCATTGGGGTGCAGGTGGGCGTTCGCAACAGTGTGTGTACAGTTTATACACATGAACTCATCTGCTGTTTGTTTTCCAGGGCCAGTTGAACTACTCAGCCTTGAGAAAGCCCAGTATCAAGCCGGCGGCGCAGCCTTGCCCTTTCTCTCTGTCCGTCTGTGTAATCTGTTGGCGCACACATCAACAACACCGACCAGGAATGCGTTCTGAAACACCTTATCCTCGCAAACAATGCTCTTCCTCCCTTCTGACGCTCAGGAGTAATTAAGTTTGGCTTGATTTCCTCTCATTTGATTTTTCTCACCCTTGAAGTTCGTTCACAGTTTATCTACCTAAGGATACGTCATGCGATGTCATGACCATTTTTCCTTTTGATGTGCAGAATGGCGCTGCGTTTTCAGCCATGTCATTTCTGCAGACAGCAAACAGCTTAACACAAACAGGCAAGCGCACATCAATCAGAGGTCCTGAAGCAGAGAATTGTTGCTGCTTAGCATTCAGCCACGCTCAGCTAAGACTGGTAAATACCTCCAGTGTTCATGAGATGGAAGTGTGTGTGTGTGTGGGTGTGGGGGGGGGGCAGGATATGTCTATTACCCACTTCACATACCATCACTGACTGCATCCCACATGTCATGTCTGCTCTTTAGCTGCTTCTACCTCTCGGATGTGACCTCTGTAAAAGTCCCAGACCTCTGCTAATGAGCGTCGCAAAGTAGCACAAGGTAGAGGGAGTGGAAGAGAGGGAAGTGGCGGAGGGAAATAGGGAGAGAAGGGAGGGCATGACGGTGCTGGAGAGAACTCCTGCACCTTTAATTATGATCAAGAGGTTTTCACCAAAGGACGGAGGCGTTGCAGTTCTGTTGCACTCGTAAATCTGGCCCCGGACGCCGTATATTGTGTCGAACGATTACTGTACACCATTATAGTGCATATTCAACTGCCTCTCCAGTACCTGATTTGCATAATTGGATCTTTAATGAAACTTGCCTTGTGGAACAAAAAAAAAACCAAAAAAAAAAAAGAGATGAAAAAACTGTTTTGGCACGAGGGCGGGGGTGAGCGAGGGAAAATAACACGATATAGATGAATGACCCCTCAAATATTCCTTGAACTGTCTTTTAACAGTTTTAAAGATGCGTGAAAAGGGGGCGGAATATAAGGAAGACGGTGTGATTGAATAAATAAATAAATAAAGAAATGGGGGGGTGGGGGGGGGTGGGGGGAGTGACCTGCTCTGGCCCAGTCGCTCACACGTCAGCAGCAGTGCTACAAATAGGATGAGAAGTGACTGTGAAAGCTGTACATTCCCCGCCAGGTCTCGCGGGTTAAGACTACAATAGCGGGATATTCTCTCGCCCGGGGGGGATTTTCAGCTCCTCTTCTGTCGACAGTCATTGCACCAACTTGTTACTCAGGGAAGATCGCTCTTTTGTAGAGGAGCCGATTCCGCGCTCGCCTGGTGGAATTCCTCCATTGCAAATATTTTGACAATGCCTAATCAGGAGCCATCGCTTTTTTTTTATTCTCCATTTTTTTCCCCGAGTGTGTAGAGCTCAGTCAGAGCGCTCTCGCAGTGACTAGTAATCCTTTCTTACATGCATGTGTGTTTCGGTGTCGGTTACCTTTCATGCAAAGAACTGTCTGTTTTGATTTTAGATTTTTTTTTCCACTTGTATTTGTGTGTTTTCCCAAAAGGTGTCATTCTCCCTGCCAGCCACTTGTTTGTGGCTGTGGCACCTAATTCGCCTAATTGCTTAATTAAATTCCAAGGTGTCCTATTTCCCTCAGCCCTCAGGAGGTGAAGGTTAAAATCCTCCTAGTGCCACTTTCACGCCAATGTGCGGGCCATGGATAATAGCAGGGTTATTTGTCATGTCTTGCTGAAGGATCTAATACGTGCAACTGACAATGAGAGGCTGAAAAAAATAGAGGGAAAAAAATAGATATATATTTTAATCAACATGTCATGACAGAGACAATTAAGTAGCTCTCTCGTTTCTGCCGGGAGTGCCCCTTCACTGAAAAGTGCGATAGGCAGTTGTTAATCGAGTGTTAATGTTAAAAAACAACCTTGTGTTGATGGCGCATTCAAGCAATTGTGTGCATTTAGCTGCCTGCAAGCAGTGGCTTCCGTGTGTGTGTGTGTGTGTGTGTGTGTGTGTGTGTGTGTGTGTTTTTCCACTCTACATTCGTGGGAGTGGATCATGTGTCAAAGCGGTTTACAGGTGGCCTGCAGGGCAGCCGCTCTACAGAGAGGTGGAGGAAAGGCAGGCAAGGTTCAAGTACCTCCGAGGCTCTAACGGCGCTGAACTGAGCAATCCCAGCATCTGAGAGGACCCTTCAAAGCCCCCTTATCGCTCTCCTCATTTCACCATTTCACTCTTTTTTTTATTTTTTTTTATCTCTGCCATAGCCTCTGTGATCCCTTCGTACTCTCTCTCTCTCACTCTTATCTCCCATCTTCCATATCTCTCATCTCCCTATATTTTAGATATTTCCTTCCCTCATTTCAGGATACATTATCATCACGAGAGATGTGGCTGAAATAGACAGCAAGTTCCCTCATTACCACATTTAGGAAGGTGCGATTCATTCGTCCTGTAATTCAAGCGCCACTTCGACATTTCTACAGAAGCTTAAAGTTAGAAGAGAGGAAACACTTCGCAGAGATCTGAAACTTTTGACCCATTTTCAGGAAAACAAATCCTGAATGGTGTTTTTTTATTTGAAAAAATCTGAATCCCATACGCGCTCTGTTGTCCTTCGAATGTGCCCATTCATTTCAGTGTTTTTGTTAAATACGTATCAGTGGACCTGTTCCCATCAGAGAGCATTTGTGAGAAAAGAAAAAAAGTCGGTTTAAACCAACTCCTGCATCCGACAACTGTCTGCGGGTGACATTCAGGTTAAACACATCCTGACCTTTAAGTCGAGATCACACCATGATGGTGCGTTTCCTGACGCTACACGACTGTTAAAGGTAAAGTAGTTTTAGTGTAACGTCGAGAAACTTCTGTGTTCATCCGTGATATTTGTCGATCCGTTTTAATTGCTTGAATTAGAGAAAATACTCAGCACCTAGTCGCTTACGAAGCAGCACATCCCCAGAACCGCAGATCCAGGGAGAAAAGAGATAAATATACAGTTAGGCAGAGCGATGACAGGACAGAGCGTATAGAGCAATGCAGGGAGCGGCGGGGAAGAAGGAGCGAGGCAGCGGCAGAGAGAGAGAGAGAGAGAGAGAGAGAGAGAAGGGATGATGTACTTAACGGTATCTGTAGGCTTCCTTCTGAACAAGCTGCTGCCACAGATCCTGGGAGCCTGCGTTGATAAATTCAGTTTGATAAAAGTCACTGAAATGCCGGCCTGTCTGCACACCTCTATTAAGCGCCGCTACATTTGTCACAGCCAGTGGAAGTCAACCAAAGGGTTTTAATGTCATATCAGGCTGAATTAAAGAATCAATTGAAAGCCCTGAAAGGTCTAGGTTTTTATTTCGAGTGACAGTGGTGGTGTTACAGCGCTGGCTGGGGCGACCGATTTCTGGGCTCTAGTTGATCAAGGCAGTCATTTTAAAATGTTATATTTGGCTATTGGGAATTTGTGATTATTTTAGCCCGGATGCTCATTTTGTATCTGATGACTTTGAGTGAGGGGTGTGTGGGTGTGTGTGTGTATGTGTGTGTGTGTGTGTCAGGGGAATGGGTGAGCTCTTCTCATGCCTGACGTTATTTTTCTAATTTATTTATTTCGTTTTTTTAATCAAGAGAAATGAGATCTATGTTGCATCAATCATCAACCTTGCTTAATATAGAGTCGGGGAACTGAGCAAGGCTGCATTTTTAAAAGCACACAACTTTCCCCCCGAGAAGCCCCCTTAATACCACATTACTGTTCTGCATTTATGCAAAAGTAAATAAGTAAACCCAAAAGGCAAATGAGCATTCCAGGCGTTTAAACACACAGTCTTCTGTGAACGGCTGCTGCAGCCATGACTGCATCAACTGAGGCGTAGCTGGCAAGAGATACAGAGTAGTTGTTACTGCTGTGCTTTATGGATTTTTTTCCTATATATAAATATGTTGTTTTTTCCTGCTCTGATTTGATAAAAGCCTTCCGAAAACACGCTCGTTTTGTGAGTAACGGTAAAAAACAGGCCAGTTCAGGGATTGTACTGGAGTTATTTAGGTGCGGAGTGGGACCCAGGATCAGCCAATGGTCGCTAATTAAATCCACATGTATTTAGTGTAGTCAAAATAGACATTTTGCTTTATTAGCTGCAGTCTCTTGTTGTTTCAGAACCCAAACCAACTGTCAGTCGCTGATGAAACTGCTAATGACGAACGAAATCCATCCGAAATGATTTGTCCTTTTTAAAATTTTTTTAAACTTTTCCCTTTTCCCTTCGTACGCGCACAGGCACACGTGAGTGCATGCGCACACACACGCACACACACACATGCAGGCAGATACATATACTCACACACACTCACAATCAGTGGACCCCACCTGGTATTTCATTTAATCAAGTAAAATACACTGTGTGTGTGTGAGGGTGCGCGCGTGCAGCTCGTGCTCGTGGAAGTGTGTTTGCTTGCCAAGAGCTGTCAGTCTTTCATGGACTACGTCAAAAAGTGTTGTTCAAGGTGGGAGCTAAATACTATTCATCTATTATTCATCTGCATTATTACCGGGGTTGAATTTAAAACGAGATCTGTCTGATGCGGGAGAATTCCCCCGGTGCCTTGCTCTTCCCTTTAATACTTCTTTTTAAGTCTTTGGATGAGCGCCTACCGGTGCTGAGAAGAAACCTTTCACACATCTCCCGCAATTTCCGACAGTTTCCTTAAATCATTTTTTATGTTTTGAAACAGCCCCCAAACACCCCCTTCTCCACCTCCCCCTCGTCTTCCGTTCCCTCTTTCTCCTTTGTTTTTCTCCTTGTCTTTGTTGTTATTATTATTATTCTTGATCGTGAGCTGCAGTTGTTTTCCTCATCTCAGAACTGCATTTTATCTCTTTTGTTGTGTCATTCACACCAATCGCAGTAATGAGGAGAGAGTTAAGTGGAAGTGCTGGGTCCCGGGCCCTTGTTCAGCTTGTCTGTTGGCTGCTTGGTAAACAGGGCTGTCAGATCTGCAGAAAGAGAGAGAGTGAGCGAGAGAGAGAGAGAGAGAAGGCGAGAGAACAGAGTGGGGAGGGGGGGGGGGGGGGAAACATTTGAGGCGTTTTCATCATTTTTTATAAATTCACTGAAGATGGC
>JAFBJT010109503.1:107835-124527 GCA_016785325.1 Chascanopsetta lugubris
GAGGGTGGGGGGGCGGGGCGTTAGTCACGCAGCTTCACGGTCGCTATGCAAAGCACTCGGCAACAAAACTAAACATAGCTTTACGACAGGACATCGAGGGGCCGAGAAGTAAAGCTGAGATAAGTGAGTGGAGATTTCTTCTCTTTTCAGACAAGTCAATTATATGAACACACACTGGGAACTTTATCACCATGGATACGATCGATTGAACTTCAAATACTGTTGAAGTCTTTCTTGACTGGATCCAAAATAATTGATAATCGACTTGTTGTCACCTATAAAGTGAAGAGACCCAGAAGGAAACTTTTGGGGTTTATGGATGTGACCAAAAAAAAAAAACCTGCAGTTCACTGGGTGGCCACTTGAGGCTGACTTCAAACGTGAGTCAATCCCCCACAGACTCCCATTTAAAAAACAGACTGCAGAAGTGAATTAATCATGTTTAAAACTACAGTTTTGGTCTCACTCAGTCACATGTTTTCTTGTCACAAATTGAGGAGGGAGGAGGGTGTGGAATTTATTCTAACTTGCTTATTTTAATCGGCATTTGAAATTGTGCATCATTAAGGGCGTGGCCTCTTCAGTGTCTTATTTGTATTCAGATTCGTCTGTGTCCTAACCTTATTTCTAAATGTCGCCGAGCAGTACTGTAATTGAAATGTTCTTTCCCTTTTGTCTCAGATTTATGCAAATTGCTGCTCACATCCCAAAGATGAAGATAAAACAGGTTAGAGTTCACTCTGGTTAGATTCTCCCATTCGATGGAGAAGGCGGGACCATCGTGTGGCAGTGAGCGACGCGCTCAGGAATCCTAAAACCCTCTGCGACCGAACCACTACTATGAGTATGCAGAGTCCACATTATGTTGAACTTACGTTGACATTTTCATCTTCCAATAACTTGGCTGACTGACTCTCTCATTTCCTCTGTGGTGATCATGTCCACATGTCACAGCCTATCAGACGTCTGCTGGACTGGCGGCTCGGACAAATTGAATGGATTCTTTGTGAATGCAGACTCATGTGTCCTGTCCGTCTGGATTATTCCTTCACTCAAATACATCTGCTAAGGCCTGAGGCTCTTATACCTGGACATGGGAGGAAGGGGGGGGGGGCGGAGGGGGGGGTATTCAGGGGGGGGGGGGGGGGGGGGTATTCAGGCGATGCTTTTCTTCAATGGTGAACTCTAGTTTTTGTTGCCAAAAAAAAGATTAAGATGGGCCAGGCCTTATGTTTATGTATCATGCATGATATACAAGATTAAGATTTCAATTTGGCAGATACTGAATATTCAATTATCCTCTGGTTTAAAATGAAGTCATTCCTCAAGGTTGTTTGAAAAAGTTGCGTGCTCTCTCTCTGGACTCTTCTCCAGCTTCCTCCCACAGTTTACAGGAGGACATGCAGGGTAACTGGACACTCGGATCTGAGTGAAGGTGTTTATGCTTTGTTTTTTCTCTCCGAGTTCTGCGATGTGCTGACGGCCTGTCCCTTGTCTAACTCACCTCTCACACACACACACACACACACACACACACACACACACACACACAAACACAAGGCTGGGGTTCACTGAAGGACACACATGACCCTCAAAGGTCAAAGGGAATCGATTAAGTCCGGACATGTGGATTAGTCTGATCGATTTACTCATTTCAAATGGTTTGTAAGGAAACATCCTTAAAGGTGCAGAATGTGGGAATTGTGGATTGGTGTTTGTAAACACATCTGTTTAAATTGTCCACTGATCAACAACATCAACACCAGTCAGAGTTTGTTATTATTATTATTATTATCATTATTATTATTTCTTTACACGTGTAGAACTGATGGTACTTTAGCCAACTAAGCTAACTACCAGCAGTTACTTGTCCAAATATTACATTTACTGACAGTTTTTAGGAAAACTTTGTATCCTAGACCTTTAAAAATACATTTCTACCAATGCATTTCTATGGTATGATCTTAACCTTGAATGCATTTATAGCGCAACTATTCAAGTTAGAAAGATACATCCAGATTAACCTCCTGAATTGTTGTGTCTATTCCTCAATAGGCAAAAGTAACTAACCCTCAAAAGCACCTTGGATACAAGTTTACATACATGAGGGAACAAGGACGGTGGGTCCCTCGGTCTTGTTAGCGGCGTCCAAAACCCCTGACAACTGAGAAACAACGAGGGGAGAAGGCCCTTTCACCTCGTCCCTGTGTTGGTTTCTCCAAACATTTGAAGGATAATCGCCTCTTTAGGCCATAAACACCACGGACGGCTGCACAAAGCTGTTTGTATCCACCCGCACCGAGCGACAGCCGGGCAGAATCTTATTTACTCGGCGGCCGAGGATAAGACAGAGGTTAGGGCCACAGACCGGGCCGCTCTGGCCACAGGTCGTCTCCCGGGGGAGGAAAAGCATGAAGATTGGGATTTTGTGGCAGAGTGAGCAGCTGCTTCTCAGGGGCCGAGGTACAATTCTGTGACTTTCACTGCGAATTGTACAAAAAAAAAGCCCCACACAATGTGATTGATAGTCAGAGGACGACGCTGCGCATTTTCGCAGCCATTTCCAACCAACGGGCTCGTCTCCGACTCCAAAACCATTTCTGTCCCTCTCTCTTTACTTCCAATTCAAACTCTGCTACGGCATTTGGGGAAATAAGAGCCGGTCTGAAACGCTGCCCCCGCGGGTCAGTGGTTGGAAAGGTCAGGTTTGGTATGTGACCATGAATGAAACAGAGGCGTGGTGCATGGTTACATTAAGGGTTAGGGTTAGGAGGAGAGTGGAAGAAGGTCAGAGTGGACATCACAGCTGGAGTCGGACCTTTAATCGGGGGGACGGTGATTCATCTTCAGGGCTGAGATCAGGACGAGGTGAGAGGTCACAGAGTGACGGGCTCCATCATGTCAAGTGT
This sequence comes from Chascanopsetta lugubris, assembly GCA_016785325.1. NCBI lineage: Eukaryota > Metazoa > Chordata > Actinopteri > Pleuronectiformes > Bothidae > Chascanopsetta > Chascanopsetta lugubris. The sequence goes on from JAFBJT010109503.1 coordinate 110,745, forward strand.
GATGACTAAAGATAGAGATCAATGCCTCAACACTTTAAGCATTTGCTGCATACAGCAGGCGGCCGGCTCATTTCTCTCTGCAGAGTTTTCGTACATAATCATTAATTAATCAGTTATTGAAATAGTTGGCGAGTAACTTGGCTATTGTGTTAATCGGGTCTGTTAAAAAACATGTCACATGTCTCCTACGGGGGGCAGTAAAGGCTCTATGCATCATAATCCACTATGAAATTATTTGCTGCCCAACACGACATTTTGGAAATGATAAAAAGTAACTTTTTTTTTCTTCAAATTTAACCGATCAATCAAAAGAAATAATGAACAGATTCAGTCATTATAAAACTACTTGTTAGTTTCCTTGTCACATACATTGATTTCTTGCACAGTTTGGCTGCAAATAAGAGAAGAGAAGATAAGATCAGCAGAATGAGTCACAAGATGATTTCACACTGTCCTGATCACTACTGGCACCTGTATTACAGTAAAGCTCGTGCTGTGGGGCCCCTCACAGTCACATCCGCGGGGCCACACATGCACAGAGAGGACAAACACACGTTTGGATCAAGGGGCGGGGCTCCAGCAGCTTTAAAACCAAATTGAGCATGTCTCATTCTGAGTGAGTGCAGCTTGATTGAATTTGGTCGTTGGCGGAGGTGTGTGTGTGTGTGTGTGTGTGTGTGTGTGTGTGTGTGTGTGTGTGTGTTCAGCTGAATGACATTAAGGTCCCAAGTGTTTTCCTCCATTTTCCCCTTTCCTTGTTTCTCTGTGTGTTTTGTGAGTCTGTCTCCATGGAAACCGCTTCCACCTCCATCCCATCAACACTACTGTGGTACGTCAACTGCACCTGAAGCACTAAAGTCCACTTCTTCTTCTTCTTCTTCTTCTTCTTCTTCTTCTTCTTCTTCTTCTTCTTCTTCTTCTTCTTCTTCTTCTTCTTCTTCTTCTTCTTCTTCTTCTTCATGGGATCCTTTGACTTCCTGTATCTGCAGCACCAACTCTCAACCATCCACTTCGACACCAACATTCAAACACCTCAGAACTGCAACGATGAAAAACACTGGAGTTCAAGTAAGGTGGATTCGCTGCCGGTCCACTCCGGGTGGGTGTCATCCAAAAGCAGCAGGTGTCATCATCCTAACAAGGTTCCCTGTTAATCTGCCATAGATGGTCACAGTGTATTTTTAGTCAACCTCACATCATCACCACCATCATCACCATCTCACCGCTATAAAAGTCAGGCAGGCATCAAACGAGTAATCATTCAGGATGCAGGATTATTTATTACTGTTCGAGGAACTTTGATTGGGAAAAAAAAAAAATCAGATATACTTGGCATGATTTCTATTTCAAAGGAATGAAGTACCAGCCCACAGCTCAATAGCTGCTATGTGCTGGACGATGACTTGACCCCACCGGCTGACCGCCCACTCTAACTAGCCCAGGGGACATAAACCGAGAGGTGTCAATCCCAATGTCAGGCTCTCAGCTACAGTATAAATAGATGTATAGGTAAACAAGCATTTATCAGAACAGCTGCTTGAAGCATCAGCCTGAACTGCAATTACTGTAAATATCATGATTAATCCATGTTTATTTGAGGAGTTAATACCTTTACAAATCTGGCAATCATCTTTAATAGCGTGAATAATTGAGCTTTTATGTTGAGTGAATTGGATTTCGTGACATCTGCTAGTGAAGATGATACCTTCAGTTCTTCTACTGGACTGGGTTACTGTGACAACATGGCAGCGCAACATGGCGGCCTCCATAGAGAGGACCTGCACCTATAAAGAGCTCATTCTAAAGTCATGTAAACAACTCTTCATATATTTACATTTCATTTCATTTCCATTTTTTTGTTCAGGGAAATTAAAATAATCTCACCCAAATCTTTCACACTGGACCTTTAAATTGTGAAAAAGTCAAAGAACACAATCAAATGACTGGATTAATGAGACATCAACAAGCAAAATTAACATCTGATGCCGTTATCTATAATAGTAAGGTGAAGTCAGAGTGTGTGTGTGTGTGTGTGTATGTGTGTGTGTGTGTGTATGTGTGTGTGTGTGTGTCAGTGTCAGGTGACAGCCTCTGTGTCCACACACACACACACACACACACCAGTCTCAGAGATTTTTCCTCTCATTTCCTCTCTCTCTTGTTTTCCCTCGACACATCTCCTCGCCCCATCTCCAATCCCCCCCCCCCCCCCCCCCCCCCCCCCCCCCCCCCCCCCCCCCACACACCCCACCAACCCCACACACACACACACAGCCGAGCCGAGCCGGCCTCAGGTTTCTGGCAGAAAAGAAAAAGAAAATGCCAGACAGTTGAAAAGAGGCGCAACGTTACACCCGACTCCGTTTGAGATTCAGCCACCGAGGCTCCATGAGAGGCATTCTAATAAACCTCCACTGAAATAAACATCACATTCCACACGTGTTGTGACTCCCACCGCAGGGATGGATTTTCTGCTCGCCGGGCGGCTCCGAGGAAAAGTCGCGCTCAACATAAGAACCAGCATATGAGTGAAAACGGCCGCGAATCAAGCGACAGGAGAGAGGCTGGTGGTTTCACTCCAAAGACTTTAAAAGGTGCAGTGAGGTGTTTGGGGGGAGGTCCTCTCCGTGGAGGCCGCCATGTTGGACCTCCATGTTCTTACAGCGGCTCAGAATGGACACAGCATTTGAGTTGTTGCACTGATGCTCCCATAGGTTCCTCCACATACTTAGAAGAGGAAGGGTGAGGTGAGAGCATTCTGCAGTTTCACCACTAGGTGGCAGGAATCCTCACATGATGAACCATGAATAGAAATGTCAGTTTTATGACATGATGAATAATGTGCATGAAAACAAGCCAGATCATGGCCACGCCCAGATCTGCACACGGTCTTTTGATCTTTGGACATTTACTTTCACTGACAGCTGTGGCTGATGGGATTGGAGGAGCCGTCACTCTGACCAGAGGGTCAGGGGTTCGATTCCCGCCTCCTCCCCACTCCGTATGCTGAGGAGTCATTGGGCAAGATACTGAACCCCACATTGTCCCATGTGTGAACAGATGCACAGCATGAATGTAAAGTGTACTGAAAAGTGACTTAAGGGCCTTTTTAAACAGGTGGTCATTGCATTTTAGTCACACGTCTATAGCACAAATTAACAATTGCATTAAATGCAACACCTCATAAAACATGTACCAGGGCACGGACCTGTTAGACTCTTACTTGATTTGCGTATATGGCAAGTTTAAAAGACTCCACTGACTGATGGGATTGTTGGACGGGATTGAATGAACCAAATCACATAAACAGAGTTCACCTGGTAAACGGGAAATTAAAATTTGTCGTGAAATGAGGATTTTCAGGAAACACGAGCCGAGCAGATTCAATTTGTGTCGATTCATTATCAGACTGGAAGAAAAAAAAAGGCAAAGAGGCTTACGATTTTTCGGTCTTCGGCGCGATGAAGAGAAATCTAATCTGCATCTTTTCTGCTCCTGCCGCCGCGGCGCGAGGGGGAACAAGGAGATTGAGTCGTTGGAACAAGAGAAAGGTTAATCTGCTCCGTTTTGCCATTTATAAATAGGCCCAACAAGACAAGAGAGCGACACGGCCGCCCCGCTCCGGGAGCGCCGGGGATCCGTCCGCCGGGTGGAATCCACCCGGGAAGAGGAATGACTGCAGCCCAGGCCATTTAACCCTGTGACGGATGTGTCACGCTGCGCCACTGCCCCGCGATCCCTCATACTGAGAGCGCGCACACGCACACCGATCCATAACCTGCGCGGCTGCACATCTGAGAGGCACCTGGCAGGTACGGTGTGTAATGGACGCGGAGAGTTATTCTCTGAAGCTGCTCGGGAGTACTTGGAGAAAAAGACGATGTCATCATTTGTTGAATGACCTCACACAGGTGTCGGAGGATGTGAAGGGGCCTGTGTGCATGGATGAGTGGGAGCGGCGATGGCAGCCCATCATGATGTCACCTGCTGGTCTGTCATCAGCTGTCACCGAGCATCACGTTGGGCCTGTTTGGCCTGTGCCATTTCGGTGTGTTGGACTCGGAGGGAGCCGTGTATGGAGTGGGATAGGGGGTGGAGTCAGGGGGAGGAGTCACACCGAAGGCCAACAAGGACACCGGCTTTCGCTGGTGAACTGCAGCTATTGGATCAACACCCATGGGAACAGAATGCGCGTGCTTACCAGGTGTTCATGTGCAGAATTTTTTGGGAGTCGCGCTCTGCCGGCCATTTTATTAGGCACAGCATCTAGAATTCAATAGCCGTATAAATCGATTTTTACAATAAGACACGCTTCTGATAGGATGCGTTTTCCAGTACATGTGTATGGTGGTATCTACATATTTGATATCATAGTCAAATACCAATAGAGAAGCATCAGAAACCATTCTAAAAAGGTATAGTGTGAAGAATTTGGTGGCATCCAGTGGTTGAGTGGCACGTTGCACCTCCTGCCATAACCACCAGGTCTCCACAGACATGTGATAATGCTGCCTTTAAAACACATCATTACACATTATCACATCGATGACATCTAGGAGTTGTTGTGGTACTGAGTATGTTAAGTGGGGTACCTAATAAAGTGGCCACTGAGTGTGTGTGTGTGTGTGGGGGGGTCTGCCCCCACAAGCCCGGCTCAGCATCACTTCCACCTCCCATTAGAGGACAATTACGCACGAGGACAGCGTCCACACAAAATCCTCTGCCCCTTTAAATCCTCCGCCGCTCAATTGGTTCGGTTGCGCGCGGAGGTGAAACTCGCACTTTCACTCCAAATTACGCACAAATTACGCAGCGTGGAGTCATGCGACCCGACACCCCGGTTCACCACAGCCTCGCTGGGTGAGAGAGGGAGAGAGGGAGAGAGGGAGGGAGAGAGGGAGAGAGTGTACAGTGGTGTCCAGCTGCAGGGACCACGCTCTGTGGGTGTTTGTGTGTGCGTTTGTGCGCGTGTGTGTGTGTACAGCCCCTTGGACCTGGTGTGGGGGGGAGAAGTTTCCCCAGAGAGAGAGAGAGAGAGAGAGAGAGACAGACAGAGAGACAGAGAGACAGAGAGAGAGAGAGAGAGAGAAAGCAAGAGAGAGAGATAGAGAGAGAGAGAGAGAGAGAGAGAGAGAGAGACGATGCCTTCCTCCTCCAACACACTCGCACCAGTCGCTCGGTGGATTTGCTGAATTTTTATTTTGGTGCCCATTTTATTTATTTTGATTTTTTTTTGCACAAGTTTATTCAGATTGGCTGCGGACAGGTTTGCGGACGGAGGATGCTCCCACAGGTCACTCGGATTCTATATGTCTTGTCTTTCTGCTTGTTCCAAGGAGGCTTTATCAGGTGAGGAGGCGCGCCAGCCTTTGTTGTTCTCACGATTTCACGAGTGCTATCATTGAATTGAGTTTGTCTTCTTGCCCTCTCTCGTGTTTTGCGTGAACTTTTGACGCTGCTGCCTCGTCGCCACACTTCAAGAACACCTGCTAAGTTCAAACGTCATTCGGGTAAACGTTTAGTCGTGGCGCGAGGGAAACACGTGCGCTTTCACGTCAACAAACATTTCATCTGCTCGTTGTTAGAACAAGGGGGGGGGGGGGAGCAGCTGAAGCGGTGCATGTGGCGCGAGGTGCGCACATCACCATTTTTTTACGCACAGCTTTTACGCACGGAACTCCGAGGATTGGAGCTCAACTCCGCTCCATCCAAACGTGAGTATCACGAGTGCAGGCTGTGAACTGGTGGTAAAAGGTCATTCAGTGACGCGTCTAATGCAGAAAGGATCAATTACTCAGGAATACCCCTCATTGTGACGTGCACGGGGCAGAAAACTACCTGTGGAGTCCCTCCTTTGATTTCCAGGGGGCTGAGCAGTGCGCGTGGTTTCTGGATGCGTAGTTCTCCAACGTGTCAACAAAGAGCTCAATGGTGGAAAGTTCCAATTCAGTGACCATGGAAACTGAAAGATTTCATCCATAACTGCACCGTAAACACAGCAACACTGGAACCCTGTAAACATGCACTGTGCAATATCTACATGGATTGTGCCATATGTGCAGAATGTGACGTTACACTCTTCTAGGCTCATTATTTTCAGTTTTATTACTTTAAATGATTGCGCTTAAGTGGTGTCCTACACTGTACGTGTGCAATGCCAATAAAGACAATATTCAGTCGGAACTCACTGAATATGCGGGTTCATATTTCTGTAAATGAAAAGCGTGAAGATTTAGTTGAAGTGCAATAGATGAGGTCCAGTCAGTTCGTATTAACAGTCCAAACGAAAACTCCTCCCCCTGCCTCTCATGGTTTGCTCTCTCGCTCTCCCTCCCTCCCTCCCTCCTCTCTCTCTCTCTCCCTCTCTGAGACCATCTCCCATCTCCAACCCACCGGCCTACTCTCCCTCCCAATCCCACACACCCCTATTTCCTCGTCTTCTACTGCCCCCCCCCACACACACACACATACACACAAACACTCCCTCATGCTCTCACTGAGACCACCTCCAGCCCACCTCCCTCTGAATCCCACAGACCCTTCTTGCTGCCCCCCCCCCCCCCACACACACACACACACACACAGACACTGGTGGCCAAACTTTTTTTTTTTTTTTTTGATTCGCACTGAACATTTTCCTTATTTCATGCCCTGCCAACCTCAGGTGTGAGAGGAAGGGGGAATTAGGATCTGCATAATCCCGCAGCGGAGCGGAGCCATGACTCTGTGAACCCGAGGGCAAGAACGAGGGGCAGCTCCACTTTGCCTGGAGAGCAAGTCAACTGACAGCGCCCCGCTCCCAGAACCCTGCCCCCCCCCCCACCCCCACCCAACTACCTCCCTCCCATTCCCCTCAAGGAAATGATATGCCCTCCTACCAGCCTCTTTGCTTGCCATGTATGGAGGGAGGGATGGGAGGGAGGGGTGTTGCAAAGAGGAAGGGATCAAAAGGTGCAAAGAAGACAGGCAGAATCTGATAGGGGTCTGTGGTGGGGGGATGGGGGGAGGAGAGAGGAGAGGAGAGGGGGGGGATGGGAATGGAGGAGAATGCGATGAAGAGAAATGCGAGAGTGATTCATTTAGCTGGAGGTGGCGGGCAGATTAGTAAAGTGGAGGACGAACGGGGAGATGGAGAGAAATGGTTCAGATAGGAATGAGGAGTCAAGGAAGTGGAGGAGGAAGAGAGGTGTGTGTGTGGGGGGGGGTAGCAGTGGGGGGGGGGGGGGGGGTGTTGTGAAATTGTTGTGAAAATTGTAGAATGAAATGATTGTCATATAAAAAAAAAAGGTCTACAAGCTGGATCAGTGCGATAGGTTTCATGAGGTGGTCGTCACCAGGAAGAGGAGCGAGACGAGGCTTGTAACAAATAACAAAAGTTCATGTTGCAGTCTGAGAGAGTGTCTGGAGCTCATCATGTGTGTGTGTGTGTGTGTGTGTGTGTGTGTGTGTGTGTGTGTGTGTGTGTGTGTGTGTGTATCTGCAGGTCTAAGAGACTTGACTGTCACTTAAACACACCAGTCAATTTGTTTACAATGTTTATGTCCACTCCAGGCACACATCCTGCATACTACACCTTTCAAATGAGAAATATGCAAATATTTACTACTTACGTTATACTAATATTTAAATCGATTCATTCAATCAAAAACCCTGTGGCCGGTCTGGATGTGTTTACATCTGGTCAGTTGCATGATGAGTGAAAGGGCAACAAGACAGTTGTTCATTCGCTCTCGTAGGAAACTATAAAAAGCAACAGCCGAGGAAACCGTACACGTTGTTCATGTGTCGGAATGACAGGCGGAGCAATGATCCGTGTGACGCAGCGCTCTGCTGCTGCTGCTGCTGCTGCTGCTGCTGCTGCTGCTGCTGCAGACTCACCACAGAAATCCATCTGCCTCAATTCAGCCTTTTATCAGGTAACAAACAAATCCTGTTACCGTGGAGTCAGGTGGTGAGCCCAGGCAATAAAACCCGTGGACTCCTGTGAACACACCTTTAGACCTTAGTCACTCCTGCACCTCTTCACTCCTTCAATACACACAAACACACGCACACTCAAACACGCGCACACACACACACACGCACACACACACTTTAAAGTTAGTTAAAAGTTTTCAGGAGTTGTTTTGCCCAACAATAAGACATTTTTCAGCTATCAAGTCAAACTGGTCAGATATTCGAAATCTTAAAGGTGCAGTGTGTAAGATTTGGTGACATCTAGAGGTGTTGTAGCCATCACCTCACCCTCAGTTTGTCCATTCTGGGCCACTGTTTAAACAGAGGCATGGTGGTCTCCATAGTAACTACATGCCCCTAAGTATTAAATATGACTGTACCTATAATATTGCTGTATCAACTTTCAAAGTCAAATTTCCAATATGGAAAGTTGGACTTTTTTCCCTAAATCATACATTTCAGTTTCAAATCTCTTATTTACCGACTACTTTTAATTGGAAAAGTTATGAGTGGAATCACAAATATATTATACGATTAAAGAAAGTAAACAAACATGCTCCTTTGTAAAGATCCATTCATACAACAATCGCTGCTTCATATAGAAAGTGTTCTCCCAGTTTGAGCTTTTCATTCCCAGTGGCTGCACAGTTTTAGAAAAACTGCAAGTCAGTGAGTGTAAAGTGGTGGGAGGGGAGGAGGAGGAGGAGGAGGAGGAGGAGGAGGAGGAAGAGGAAGAGGAAGAGGAGGAGGAAGAGGAGGAAGGCAGATTGGGTCTGAGAGGGTCTGGTCAGTGTGAAGAGCAATAGGTGATAACATTTTGCACTAAATGAGGTCTCAGAGGACGAGCGTCCTTGAACACAGCGAACTTTGTTTTTCCACCATATCCGCAACTAACTTGTCTTTTCAGCGGCGCCGCCAAAAAAGTCTGCTGCTCCTATCAGAAAACACAGAAATCTGCAGAGCCGATGAAAGATATAAAAAAAAAAACAACGTATAAATACATATGTAAATCGGGCTAAAGTTATACTTGTGGAGTATTCAACGTGTCGGCTTGAAATCAGTCGTTTCCTCTCTGTGATCCCTGGATAAGTTAATTTATTCCACTCTCTCTCCTCCGCTTCCGTTTTGCTCAAATTCAGACTTTTGTCCGCGATGTTTGTCAATGAGAGAGAAGAGCCAGACAGAGACTACTACGCCTTCTCGATTCTAAATATAAAGTTTAGGTATATGTGAGACGTGGATGCGGCAGGTGTCTTTAAATAAACTCCGTGAACTCGTGGTGGTGAGTGTGCAGGCTGACGGCAGACACATCACACGCTCCCCTACCTCAGCACCAGCTCCTCAAGAGAAGAAGGTGATGTTCAGCTCAGACTACAGGAAGGAACTCTCATCACTCCAGTTTCAGTTCAAAACAACTGCCTCCGAAGTCTCGCTTATTATCCAGCAGGATCATTGAGACCAGCGAAACCGGTGAGGCAAGGCACATACATACAGTAGAACGATATGACGACGTGACTCCGTGTTTTCCTTTTGAAGGAAGCTTCTCAAAAAAAACCTCTTGAAACCTCATGCATCATCAAGACACATGGATAAAGGTCACGTTATCTTCGTAACTGAAATAACTCCTGATCCAGAACCGGGATGTTTTTGTTTCCACTGGTCAAAACATTTCAGCAAAGCTTTTCTTTTCTGCTGTGGGAATGTGTTGAGCGTTCGGCTCAAGTTCCCAAGCAGCAACCTACAAGGCCGATGTGTACGAGGCCAATATGGAAGTGGAAACACTTGCAGTTCACAGGGTGGCCACTTGAGGCTGGCTCCAAAAGGCAAGTCCTCCCCCATAGACTCCCATGTTAAAATGGCTAACTCCAGAGGTGAATCGCTGCGACAGCATCATGGGCCCAACCCAGCTCTACCTCCGCCTCCGCGCCCATTTTTGGCTGAATCAGGAAGTAGGAGGAGTTAGGCATCGGCAAGAAGATGGTGACAAGTGAACTGCCCACTTCGAGCCTCATGAACACTCTGCAGAAACCTATGGGTGACGTCACAGATACGGCGTTCATCTTTATATGCAATCTATGCAAATGACCCAGCAAATGACTCAGGATTTTGATTGGCTCTCATGGGCATTGATTACAAACACAACAGCATCTTATGCCGACGTAAATGACGCATATTCTGTAAATGAATGTAAAAAAATCCCAATTCAGAAGTTTCTCTGAACGAAGCCGTAGCATCACAACATGAAGAACTGCTGAAAGGAAAAAAAGACGCATGTTACAACAAATCATTTGTATTTATAATTTCTTGTTCAATACTCAAAGGACACGTGTCCCTGGCAGGCAACTGAAGTAAACACTCGAAAGCTTCGCTGTTGGACCAGGACACAATCTCCCCATGATGGTTGGTAATGAAATTGCGATGGTGGTCCCAGCTGGTGCAGAAGTATCTGCAACTGAAAAGTAATATCTGGAGGCGAGTGAGCGGTGGGGGCTCGAGGAGCGCGCGCAATTATTGTGAGCCTTCACTTGAAACATCTCTCGGCCCACAAGGAGTTGGGAAATGTGGTTTGTCCGAATGATGCGCTCGGAGAGGAGACGCTATAGTTCCACCCGTGAATGGATTTTTGCACAGCGGAGAAACACGTGGACTCGAAAACCTTCTCAGAAATATGATTTCAAGGTGCAGGGTGTACAATCGTGGTCATTTTAAATCACTTCCAAAAAAGAAATGACAAAACAATTACAGACGGACAGTTTCATGACTTTAGAATCACCTAAATGTATAATTTTTTTCCATTACCTTTAAATGAGCCCATTAATGTATATTTACATGAGGAGCGGTTCCTCTTAACGGGGGCCGCCATTTTTTCACTGTGACCCAGAGTGGACGCACCAAACATCTTTTGAGTTTGAATGACAACTGAAGTCGACCATAGGTTCTCCTGTTGCTCAGAAGAGTGAGGGTGAGGTGATGGATACAACAAGCAACTTCACCTCTAGATGTCTCTAAATCGTATGCAGGGTGTGTGTCTCCGTGAGAAGGTGGATTTTGCAGGGTGTGTGAGGAAAAAAAAAAAGCAGTTTAACCTTGAGGCGGAGTGTCACAGGCTCTGCAGGGGCTCTGTGATCCTCTCTGGCAACTCAAAAACGTTTGTCTGAAACACAGACGGGAGCAGTGACGAGAAGAGAGCATGAAAGGAGGACAGATGGGATGTTTACGTGAGTTAATGAGTAAAAAAAAAAAAATAGTCGAACAGACGGTTCATGCGCTCTCTCCACAGCCAGCGTCTCGGCAAACAGTGGTGGTGTAGTTAACAATGAAATATAAAGACTCTGGATATAGAGTTGTTGTTTTCTGTGCTGATAAGCTTAACAAAAACCAAGAGGATATGTTGAGGATTTAATTGTAGCTTGTTAAATAAAACTTCAAAACAGGACATTATTTACTGGGCTGGTTCTCAGAGGAACATGGAGATGTGTTGTTGTTTTTTTTGTTTTTTTTCCTGCAGCTACTTTAATTTGTGCGGTTACAGTTTTGGCAGCCGAAGAGAAAAAAAAAAGTGTTTGAGTCAAACTGAGGAAGATTCCCTGTGCGCCGAGCAACTTTTAATAAGAGGAAGAAAAAAAGGGGGGAAAAAAAGCTCACACACTTAAGAGTCTAATCTAGAATCCCTGTCAGGAAAGCGGCGCCTGACACCGACCGTGCCCATTGCCTCAGCTGACAGGTCTGAATGTATGGAGGGGGGTGACAGGTAACTGATGGTCTCCAGGAGTCAGCCGACACCTCCAGTGTTCACCTGACACCCGCAGCTCACAGATGTGACTGATGCTTTTCAGCCCGTTTCAATCAAACCCCGCAAGCAAGCAAGCGACCTTTTCCCCCGATTCCGCTACATGAAATGTGCGTTAGTCATTTCCACCCAGACCCCGGCGCTGCGGGGTAAAGATGGTGGAATGTGTCAATTACCTATTTCACATTTTCCCCTTAGTATGAATTTCTAAAGTTTAAAGGCTGCAATCAGCATCATCTTACAAATAGTTTTCCATCCTGTTAGAGGAACGGCAACATCCAGGTTTGACGGATAGGGCCAATGCAGAAATGGGAAACACCTGCAGTTCACAGAGTGGCCACTTGAGGCTACCTCCAATAGTGAGTCAATCCCCATAGACTCCCATGTCAAAATGGCCAACTTTAGAAGTGAAAGAATCATGTTTAAAGCCTGGTACAAACTATAATTTTGGTTTCAATCAGTCACATTTGTTCCCATGACAACTGCAGGGTTTTTTCGAACTCACTCATTTTGATCTGATTGAGGATTAAAATTACACATAATTAAGGGCGTGGCCTCTTGAGTGACATCTGGGTGCTCCACCTCTTTGTCTCTTTTTGGATAAACCAGGAAGTAGGAGGTGTTAGGCACGGAGTGAACCGCCCACTACCAGCTTCATAAACACTCAATGGGTGATGTCACTGATGCTACATCCATCTTTCTATACAGGTGGACCACACTGAATGAATTGTTGGCTGAAATCAACCCCCCCTCCCCTCCCCTCCCCCCGAGCTGCTGAATGATAAACGCATCATGAAGTGTAACTGATACACGTCAGCTTAGAATAAAGGTTCTGATGTCCGCACATCCCGTCCGAAGCCAAGCCTGGACCAGAATTTAAAATGCATCATTGTCCGACAGTTTGTGGAAGGAACCAGTAAAAACCTTCAGGACCCAATCACATCTGTTTCTGCGCCTCCTGCAAATCACTTCCTTACACACACACACACACACACACACACACACACACACACACACACACACAAGATAAAACGAGGGGCTGGCAGCGAGGTGAGAGCAGTGAAATGAATTCCTCGTGGCCACAAATGTGCAAAGCAAGTAGATTCAAAGCTACATTAATCAAAGATGGATGAAGAGACAGAGGTGAAGGATTTTGCAAAAGGAAACATTCAAAGCTTCGCAAATCAATATTTTAAGAAGAGTCTGCAACACTTATCCTTTGGGGGTTGGAGGAGGAGGGAGGGAGGGAAACCTACCTGATATGTGCTGGGCAGATATACAGAGGTGAACATTCTATTTCCTGTCTCTAACTCTCACCTCCACCACAATTTCCACTATGGATGTACAGAATACAGGATAGAGCAGCTAGCAAAGGTTTCCCACTGGTCACTTGCGGTACTGCAATAACAAATCCCCATGCGGCCCCAAAAAGCATTTTCTCCATAGACCACAATAATAACGTAGATACCTGTAAAACTCTTAGCAGGGCACAAAGAGACAGACTCGATTTTTGGGTCTTTGTGTTCTATATTTTTTTGATATACTATTACTATTCACAGTGTCAAAAGGGGTCAGATCTGATAATATGCTGGTAATTCTTATGGTCACTGACAGTTTTATAATCCTTTAAATGTACTCTGTGATTACACTTATTGTCACAATGTGTTTTATGACCCTGGTTAAAAGAGGAATAACAAATATGTAGTAAGGACTGTGGCAGTGTGGCGTTCAAGTGGATTCCTGACCATACTACACCTGATTCAGAACTATTTGTGTGTGTGTGTGTGTGTGTGTGTGGGTGTGTGTGTGTGAGAGAGAGAGAGAGAGAGAGAGAGAGAGGGAGAGTCAGTAATATCAGTACACAGTGCTAGTGTAATACAATCAAGTGCATCCCCTCACTCTTCCTCTCAGGTCCTGCCAGATTAAAATGGCCACTTATTGACTGAAGCAGCTCTCTGGCTCCGAGGTTCACGACTGTAGGTCGTTACGTTCTCTGCAATTTGGGGGACATGGGGTGGGGTGGGGTGGGGGGGGGGG
>JAFBJT010109503.1:127279-142688 GCA_016785325.1 Chascanopsetta lugubris
TTGTGAACAGTGTATTGTGAAATTTGTTGTTGCAGTATTTTGAAAATAACTAGTTATATTGAATGTTGTATATTGAATGTATTTGAATGATTAATGATTAATATTAAGAAATAATTTGAATAATTAATAGATTGATGTTGATAAAAGGTTTAATAGCTTACAATTAATTATCTAATATTAATGAATGATTTAAATGGTAGAGTTAAGTGTCACAAGTATTAACATTTTTGTGTTTGCATGTCTATTTTACTATCTTTAAAGGTAGTCGTATTATCCTGAATACAAAATAAAACCACATAATGATCATATTTTAGGGAAAAGCTTCCCTGGCATTTACATTGTTGAAATACTGTAAATAAAATAAAAACTAAATAATCTAATTCGTTTAAAAACATAGTTCAGATGGCCTGGACTGAAAAGTATGATAGAAAGTCCTACATGAGAAACTTTTCCTCAGCTGTATTTGACATTGACTCATAAACTGTAAATATGTGGAGGATAAAGTTTCTCTCTCTCTCTCTCTCTCTCTCTCGCTCGCCCCTCTCAGAGTTTGGGGGGCTTGCCGGCAGCTGGCGGCGCCTGTCTGGATTCTTTGTGTTTGTTTCTGTGTGTTTGGAGTTTTGGAGCCGGTTCCCTTGTGTTTGCACGGGTTTCCACCAGATGCTCGAGGACGTGCGAGGCCTCTGTGAATCTATGTTTCCTTCGTTTGAGTGGGAGGAGACACTTGGGGGTTCGAGATTCAAATATTCTGTTGATAGAGCGACACCTTGACCTTGAGGGTCTTGGCCCATCAGTGTCAACGTTAGAAAATATCATAGTAAATAATTCTAACGAATCAAATTAAGTGAAAATACTTATAGTTTAATTGTCCAACATCAAATCCTATAATTGTAATTTGACATGAGAGAACCTTAGCCAGTTTGTGTGAGAGGCTGTCAGAGCACTGGAGTTGCTCACGACTCATTCTAGTGGTGAGAAAGTGGTATTACATAACAACCAGACTTTCTTCTGAAAGCATCCTCTGATGATTTTGGTACAAGGTCAGTTTGGCTACTTCACAACACTCAAATGAAATTTCCAGTCATTTCTAGGGGTTACGTAGTGGCTCATGACTCTAGTGGTAAAAAAGTGGTATTACACAACGACTGGACAGACAACTTTCTCTATTAAGCAACCACACATATCTGGTATGAGTTCAGTTTTGTCATTTCAAAGCACTCATATCACATATGAGGTAAAAAAAAAAACTAAGAAATTAATAAAAAAAACTACGTACTGTCACTATAATAAATAAACTTTCTAAATAATTGAGAGGGTTGAGGTTAAAGGGGGAAGTTGGGGTTCGAGGTTCAATTGTGAACCCTGAGGAAACTCTTCCTGGACCCAGAAAACAAATCCTGCCTTTTCAAGATAACGGTTCAAAAAACATAAAATGTGCATGAATCTGACTATAGGGACAATCCGGGGTGTACAAGCTCTAATTTTACTTTTTAAAAACTCTTGAAAAAATGGCTTCTAATGGAACTCAGAGACAGAGCTGTAGTTTCTCCAGCGGCCGCTCAGGGCGACTCTCCTCACCCAGAGTGCAGCTGCCAAACCAGCAGAGGTTGGCAGCCGGGGTAATAGGCGGCTGTGGTGGTGTCTGTAACCCGGTTGATGTGTTAGCACTGTGGTTAGCGGTCAGATTGAAGCTTTAGCAGCCTGTTATTCTCTGAGCGGGGGTGAACCATAAGTGGGTGGCAGCTGGGGAGCGGTGGAGAAAGAAAACCCATGGTTAAAGCAAGAGGGGGAACAGACACAGTGATTTGGGTGGCAGCGGTGATCAGTTTTCATAAAGAACAAGCCACTGTGGCTTTTCTGGGCACTTTTCTTTAGAGTGTTTGTGTGAATTTCTTGGGGTTTTTTTCTTTTTCTTTTTTTCTTCCCGTGAGCACAAAAGCCTCTACACGATAATTGCAGGTAAACACGGTAAAGGCAGATTTGATTGCTTGGCAGTAAACACGGCGGCTCGGTATCCGTCCGTCAAAAAGCCCAAACATGTGAGTAGATGCGTGATGAACAGGTGGGCTATGATAACACAGCAGCGTTAAAGATGAAAGGAACACACAGGGTCTCATTCAGTGAGGAAATGGCAGCACAATGTGGTTTTTACCAGGCAGGAACGAAGTCAATGACTTTTATTATACTACATTAAAACTAGTGGTTTGACTTTGATGCTTAGTAAAAGAGTTCCGTCTTCTGCCAGAAGACAGAAATCAGACATGTTGGAAATAGATCGTAAAATCTGGTCCTGGGTCATACTACAGCCTGCCACCAGGGGGCAATCAAGATGATCAAGCTACACAGTTCAGGGGACAGTCAAGGGAAGCATGTCCTCTATAGTCATGGAGGCACAAGCCAAGTATGTGGATCATTTAACCAGCCTTCAGAATAAAGTATGTCAGACTCGCTCTTATTTTGAAAATAACAAATCCAACCAAAGGTTTAAAAATGCAACACTACAAATATAATTTAATTTTACTTCTGAATGCTAATTTAATATGTTTTAAGACTGTTTAAGGCCTTAATCTCATTTAATGCTATACTAGAGTTTTGAGGGGACCTTGTAAAAGACACATAAGACGATTATGGGGAAAGTTTGTGGTCGTAAGAGCCCACATCAGTGCCTCAAGTGGCCACTCTGGGAACTGCAAGTGCTTCCACTCCCATATTGAACTCATCTATCAGCCCTGGGGGTGAATCCTGTTTATGGTGGTGGAGAAAAGGCCGTGTTGTTATTGTGGTGAGAACTACAGGAAAACACAGGGCTCTTTATTAGTACCCCACACAACAGTGAAGTAGTGAATAGGTAATGGGACACTCGCAGCCTCTCTCTGCGGTTCTGGTGACCCCGCCCCGCCCCCCCCCCTCCCTCTCCCCCTCTCCTTGATAAAATACCAGTGTGTGGAGCCGAGTGGGTACAAACAGCCCTCGTAGTGGGGCGCAAACTAATCATTAGCGAATGGAAAGTGCTATCAGCGGCTCCAGGAGTAAATGTGTGGCGCAGCCGGGGCCCGGGCACAATGGAGGTGTAAGATAGCGTGTCATTCAGCGCCATGATTGGGGCAGAGAATAGGTTTCATACAAAGGACGGGACGGTTTCATATCAGGGGCCCCTGATTAAATGTAGACGAGTGGAGTAGTGAGGAACACAGGCAGCTGGAGGAGGAGGAGCTCCGCCGCAGCGCTAAGAGATATTTCAGTTTTAATAGCGCGGCTATAGAGCTTTAAAAAAGGGGGCTTTATTTGTACCACACTGCATTCGATATTAAAGGGCAAACCCGGCTTTAAAAAAAAAAAAAAATCTAAATGGTGTTTAGATACACTCTGCGATAGTGGCAATTCACTGGAACAGACTGTAAACAAACATGGACGACGTGTCAACAATTCCTCCTAATGAAGTCAAAAGAGCTAGCTTACAAACACTGCCACCATGTGGTAAAGATAGAGTGGCCACAAAGAATCGGAAGTGTGTTATCGAGGTCGATGAGCCCCAAGTGGCCACCCTGTGAACTGCACGTTTTTCCATTTCCCTATTGCTTGACTGGGACTGAGTAGTAATGTCCAGCCTCCCTCTTCTCTTCTCCACCGCTGGCGCCCCCTCCTGTCTGACTATAAGTACAGCAGCATATCCCTGGGAACATGTCTGAGCTGAGAAACTGCCTCAATGAAAAACTACAGAGAAAGTTCCAAAAAGCCCAAGCTCCTCCCCTGGGACATGTCTGAAAATGGCGCCACTCGCTCAAGCAGGTGAAATTTAAAGGTTGACGAACCAATTTCCGACAAAACCAGTTTTGGGTTTGCGAGTTTCTATGCCCGCTCGCCGGTTACGGAAGATTTCATCAGGTGCGAACGCCGTCCCTGCAGCTCCTTGAAAATTCAAAATCTCACCCCGCCAGATTGAAGTCACACACAAGGAGTGAATGGTCTGAGCTTCGCCCCCCTGCTGAGCACGTCCACCCAGGTCCGCGGGGCAAAGTCCAGCGCTACCAAAACACAATCCCACAAATTATTAGCATTACTTAAAGATGACCACTTCGTTTTTCGCTCCCCTGTTAGCGCTCATTGTTCGCCGCGAAAGAAACCAATGGGAGGCCATTATCTGCAGCTTGTAGGAATTCTTTTGTGAATTCGCCGCTTGTCTCCGTCCGCAGCCTCAACATACTGTAAATGACGTGAGAGGAAGAGCGAGGTGAAGGAAATCAATAAAATTCGACAGACTACAGCGCACTACACGGAGGAGGAGGAGGAGGAGGGGGGTGGGGGGGGCGACTGTGTGCAGAGAATACTACCACCACCGCTGCCGCTGTCTCCGGCCCACTAATGGCCGCCTGCCCCTGGAATTACAAGAGCTGAGAGGGACGGACGTGAGAGGAGCAGGTTTCTCTTCTCCTCCTCTACAACAGGGAAGTATCGAGTGGCGTCACAGTGAATCCGTGGAATTCGGCCGAGGTTCCTGTTTTATTAAAGGTGCAGTGTGTAAGACTTCCGTCAATTTCTATCTGTTGAAATAGAATTACAGTCGTATGCTGTGAAGACAGCGTTACCATGGTAACCTGCCTCGTCATCTCCTCTTTGCTCTGAGTTAGGAGAAGCTCCATTACATTGATGTCTTGCCAGCACGGCAGTTGCCGTCCAAAATGGTGAATACTGCAAAAAGTTTCCGTCCAAATGCTACGCTAACGTGCTAACAGCCTGAGGATAACTACGATGTAGCAATGCGCCGGAAACCGAACAGGATTTTGCATCTAATTTGAATAAACAGAGCCGATTAAAACCTGCATCGGTTGCAGAGTCATGTGACTCTATGCTAATAGGGGCCATATTAGCATTATGGTTTCCAATTAAAACTACAAGACCGAACAAATGTAATCACGCTTTAACATGTCGTAAATTAACTCTCTCCCTATTTGATTATTATTTATTCAGGTTGCAAATGCTGTATATGTATTTGCATGAATGCATAATATATGTAAGCACAGCTATTTAGCCTTTTACGCCCTTGCAGGCCACAAATAAGCAACATGGGGGGCCGGATTTGGCCTGCAGGCCTCAAGTTTGACACGTGTCCCCTACTTTGGGTGACTCGCACCTGCGCGCCGTTTAAAAATGTTAGTAAACCTGCAAACCAAAATCTTCAAAACACATTTTCTATCAATTGACTCAACTTTCCTGCACCTGGGGTAATTTCCTACCAAACTCAATTATAACATGATCACGGTTTGGTGGCGAATAAACAAATGTGACAATGTGAAAATAATCACCCTCTTAGCGGAGATGATAATAAAATGGCAGGAACCTTTTCAACCTGCTCTTTAATTAGAACGCAGAAAATAAAAAAGGAAACGCTTTAAAAAGAAAAGTCACTTCATTGATCATCTACTCAGCCGTGTGACAAACACCAGGAAACACTAACCGTATCGCAGCCCCCCCCCCCCCCCCCCCCCCCCCCCCCCNNNACGCCCCCCCCCCCCCCCCCCCCCCCTTTTTCCTGAGCTCCGCCACTGATGAAGATAGCCGGGTGACAGGACAGAGCCAGGGCCGGGCCGGGGAGCGAGGCAGGAGGTTGTGATGGAGATCAGGTTTTTATAAATCTCATTTCTGCCGCTGATTTATCAGCGCGCCCCGGTCGCTGTCAGCCACACACACATGTGACCAGCATGGCAAGAGGGTAACTCATTAGTCTGCCTCATCACAGCAGGAGAGCTAGCGAGCCACGATGCTAACACACACACACACACACACACACACACACACACACACACACACACACACACACACACACACACACACACACACACACACACTCTCTCTCTCTCTCCCTTTGCCTATTTCCTCTTCTCTCTTTCCCCCATCAGTCTCTCTCGTTGCTCACCCCACTTTTTCTCATTTTCCTCTACAAAAAGAAACCCCCCCCCCCCCCCCCCCCCCCGTGTGAGTGGTGGCCTCTCCATCCAGGATTTAATTAAAGCAGTTTAAATGGCCAGGGGTGATCCTCATCATGTCATCCCCTTCCTTTTCTCTCGTCCTCTGGAGGTTAATATCAGACTAATCCACTCTCACCTCCCCTAAGCTCTTCCTCAATAATGCATGGCTCCTCTCTGGCCGCCGCCGCCGCTGCCGCCGCCGCCGCCGCTGCCCCGGCATGGCGGCTCCGACAACGCCACTCACGCCCCCTTATCTATATGTGTATACGTCGGACAGACATACATGATGTCGGGCCTGTAATTGGCAGCGTGTCGGGTGCTGGGCCGTGATTGGTGGGCTGGTTTTTAATGCCGACAGGCTGCCGGAGTGAATGTCAAGCGCGGGATCAGGAAGCGCGGCTCGTCTTGAATCAGGGTCGGAGATGATTCGCTCGTAGCGAGAAAATGTGTCCGATTCCAATGGAGGGAAAAAAAGTCTTTTCATCCTCAGCCTCCTGAGCCACATCGCCTCCGTTTCACCGTCGTGGCTACAGCTTAAAATAAGAGTCCTGACAGCCTTTCAGTTAAAGGTGCAGTGAGTAAGATTTGGCAACATCTAGTGGTGAAGTTGCAAGTCATATCCATCGCCTCACCCTCCCCCTTCTGAACATGCAGGGGAACCTGTGGTAGTCGTCATATTCAAGATTTAGGTGATTATAAATTCATGAACATGTAAGCACGGAACTGTTTTCTCATATTTTTCGAAGTGACAAAAATGACTTGAATCTTACACACTGCACCTTTAATTGCAGACAAGTCAGAGCATCAGAGCGACTGTTTACCAAAATCTGAATAGATGAAAAAATGGGTTCGTGTGTGTGACCAGGGAGCCGACAGTCGGCGATTAAACTAAGCCACATCTAATGACCTTTTCACCAATAGCTGTGCCAGTGTGTGTGTGTGTGAGTGTGTGTGTGTGAGTGTGTGTGTGTGTGTGTGTGTGTGTGCGTGTGTGTGTGTGTGTGTGGGAAGAGAAGCAGGTAGTCTGGGGGCTGCTAATGAAGACAGGGATATACACGGCAACTACCAATTAAAGTTGTCAGAGCCACAGTGTTTCCTCGGGTTTGACAGTTTCCTCGCACAGCCGCCGTTTCCCCTTTACATGCCTCGCGGCGCCGTTAGAGCCCCGGTGGGCGTGGCCGGGCGGAAATTACCCCGCTCGCCATTGTCTCTCCGCGCCATTATGAATTTAAGGCTTGGCATTGTGCGACGATGTAGCTCCCGTCATGCCAGCGCGGCTCGGCGGGCAGCGCGAATTAAACACACACTCCGCTTCACATTAATGTCAGGGAGCAGCACGGGTGCGCTACATGTGCGCTATCACACAGGATTTAGCCGGGGCTATAATCTTTAACCCCCCCCACCTCCTCCCTCCCTTGCAAACCACCAGCGTTCCTCCGCTCTCTCCGTTTCACATGAATCACGGCCCGGGGAGAATTAAAAGACGGCGCGGAGGTTTCATTTGCTAACCAGCATGGCTAATAGCCACTTCAGCCACAGCCACAGCCATAAATATCATTTCATGGCTGCTCCACGTAATTTATGATAGAGCAGCTGATCGGAGGCCGTTAGCACTTTACCAGACTGACCTTAGTCTAATTAGGAGTCTCCGATTCACATTACCAAGGAAATATGATTAGGGCCTCGACTGACACACACGTCAGGTTGTGGGGAAAAGGGACGGTTCCACAAAAGCGCTAAAAATAAACTCGGGCTGGTCGGTTTGTTAGGAACACCTTGCTGGAAACTAAAGGCTTATTCATGCTGCTTTACGTCCAATGAAACATCCACTAGAGGGCAGCACAGAGTCATTGACGTGTACGGTCACTGACCTTAAGGAAGACACGCAAGTTCTGCCCTTTGTATCCTGTGCCCATGTGAATTGGACTTTTGACACTGCCACCCTATGGTTCCCGGTGGTATTGCTTGGTTTGCTTTGTTTTGGTCTGTATTGGAGAGATCTCAGAGGACTAAGATACATAAGATAGTTCTATCTTTGCAGTTACAGGTCCATTATCAGCTGCTTCCGGCATTAGCATTCTCATGAGATAGTCATTAAATCATCACTATCAATGTACCTCAATAAGCGCAGGTATAGAGATAATCAATACACCTTTAAAATGGTAAAAACGGACGTTAACGCTCATCATCAGCAAAACAAACTTCAGGACTAAGCGCACTCAAGTCTGTAATGACTCGATTCCCACGTTCAGTGTTTAACAGAAGCCGTAAAAAGGAAAAAAGAACACACGAGGTTTGGGCAGACTCAGCGTTATTTGAGCTCGCAAAACAAAAGAGGAGAGGTGTCTTTTGATCTGTACAGTTTTTCTTCAGAGCTCCGAAATGGGCAATAAGGTAACGGTAAAATGACTGTGAGCACCGTGATCAATAACGCCGCACGTTTCCAAGTCGAACGCAGCAGCGGGTTATTTTCTGCTCCATCACGGTCGGAGCTCCGCAGGAACATTCAGCTCAGGGCCAAAATAAAGGTTTATGAACGACGCTTGTATTTATACAATTCTGCTTTTCACAGTGTCAAGGTTTGTGGCAGGTTCACATTCAAAATGGTCAAATCCAAAGATGGTGACTGCATAATGAATGAGCCATCCGACAATAGGGGGGGGGGGGGGGGGGGGGGGGGGGGGGTTAAGGTTGAAACGACATTGACCAAAAAATTGGGGTGGAAGAATCTGAAGTGGAGTGAAAAGGAATGTGGGTCAGGGTGAGTCTAAAAAGAGAGGAGGAGGAGGAGAAGGAGGGTGTGGAAGGACGGGATGAAAAGCCTCCATCATGTGATTTTCTGTGCAAGGTTTAAAGAGAGAGAGAGAGAGAGAGAGAGAGAGAGAGAGAGAGAGAGAGAGAGAGAGAGAGAGAGAGAGAGAGAGAGAGAGAGAGAGAAGGGAGGATGCTGAGTCAAGATGAAAGCACAGCCTTTTGGGAATGAAATAATGGTGACCAATGCATTTTCTGTTGGCAGGAAAGACCTGTGTGTGTGTGTGTGTGTGTGTGTGTGTGTGTTTATTTGTACACTTTGAAGTACAGATTTCTGAAGGGGAATCAATGACTTTTTTTTATTTTGGCTGGCACTGGCTCTGATTTGGGGGATTTTGGCTGCAAGTTTCAGGGTTTGAAGTTCAACAATGTCACTAGTGCAAACTACAAAATAACCACATTAATAATAACACTGGTATTTAATATCATTCGATGCCTAATATATACTTTTGTCATTTCTGTCTCTATCAGGGAGAAATATCAACTGTACGCTGCAAAAAGTCAAATGAAAGCTGGGCCTAACAAATCCTGTTCATACCTGACGGCAAGATGGTGAAACCTGTATCCAAGACATTTGAGCTTAATCTTATTGCGAGAGGATGTGGAGACACGTCGGCCATCTTTGTTTACAATCTGTAGTGTCTCAGCTTGAAAGATGGAGGAGTAAACAACTCAAATCTAAGGTCTCCTTTTTTTTTTACTAAACCCCGACCGAGCTGGAGTGTCGGCGCAGACGGCAGATAAGCGACATGGGCACACCGGGCAAACCGGGCACTGCCAGGCACGAGCAGGGGGGAGGGGCTTAGGACGACCCCCAGCTAATTTTCCATTTCAGTCACAGGATGACTGGACGTCTGCCAGCACATTTCGCACACACACCGCCGGCGTCCAACAAAAACCAAAGAAAACGCCGCCGAATCTCGCCACTTGGCACGTCCAGCGCTTTGTTTGTTTTTTTAATACCATCACTCCAACACAACCGCGCGCTAGCTGTCATTGATTTGACCGCGGCGCCAAAAGAGAGCGCCGTGTAATCTTGAAACTACCAGGTATGCGACAACGACACAATATCTAACTAAAACGGGTCCAAACTCTCGCCTCCGGGGGTTGCCATGACGACGTTGGGGGTTACGCTCGCCTCCCAAACCCGAGGTACTCAGGATAAACGCAGCCAATCAAAAGGGGATGTGGAGGTAATGAAGACTAAGGCGCTGAGAGGCAGGGAGCTTTTAGAAGGCGCTGTAGCGCTCAGCACTTCAGACCTGTTCTCTCTCCGTCTTCCACGGCTCGTCGGATTAGCCGGCCTAGTCTCTATGGAAACCTTGCCCCACATGCAAACACACACACACACACCGCACACACACACACACACACACACACACACGCGCGCACACACATCTCCGAGATTTTTATTTCCCTCAGTTGAAAAATGAAACAGGATAATTTAAGTGCTACTTGTGATTTCCTGGTTTTTTGACGTGGCTGCGCCCGGTGGATGCGGTTATGGAGTCGTCAGCTCCTCAGAGGGGGAAACGGGCCTGACTGCAGCCGACAGGCTCGTATATACACTCGGACTCCTCAGCGCTAATGTGTCTTTATTCACCGCGCTCCGCCGACCGCAGCTGAAAGCTTCTCGGGGGTGGTTGGAGAAACAGGAAGCGCACTCGGGCCAATCAGAGAGGAGAAAAGAGAAAATCTACCGCCGCAATTAATTCCTCACCTGGAGGTAGATGCTCTCCCTCGCCGGGTGGATCCTGCCCCGCCCCCCCCCTCCTCCTCCCCCCGCACGTCGTTGCCAATAACCTTCGCCTTCGCGAAGGCGGCGTTTGCAGCGGAAGAGGAAGCGCGGCGCTCGGTTTTGGCGCTGGGCCAGAGAACACCCACAGCATCTGAGAAGAAGTGGAAAAAGACAAAAAGATGATCAGCAGGAGGAAATCCAAACATGGTCACGCTGTTATTAAACATCAAACAATGTGTGTTGTTTCCCGCGTGGAGGGTTGTTGATCAACTGATTAAGTTCAAATTAAAAGCTCTGTGATGTCAACCAAACACTTTGTGACGGGATCAGTCAGAATCAAAGGTTCTCACCCACTGAGACTAATCTGATCCACAGACTGAGACACAAACAAAACGTTTGTCACTGTTAAACACGTGTGAGTCAGTGTGTGTGTGTGTGTGTGTGTGTGTGTGTGTGTGTATGTGTTCATTTAGAACAGTCACATTTACTCTATCTACAGCTCTCCATCCACTCGAACATCTAAATCTCAAATACACAATCTGACACACTGAGCTGAGTGGAGACAAAAATGTAAACATTTCTAAAAATAAAAATCAATTAGAATCATCCTTTATGGATGGGTGATAGATAGATAGATAGGAGGGTGATGGGTGGAAGGCTGGATAACTACATAGATAGATAGATAGATAGATAGATAGATAGATAGATAGATAGATAGATATTCCATCAGGGACATACTATGAGTCATGTGACACATCTGATGTTCCTCTGGAGGAACCATCAGAGGCAGGTTGTGCACGAGGAGCATCATTAGTGATGATGAGGTCACTGAGGAAACGTAATAATAGTGATAATAATCATAAAAATGATGAAATATGAATGAGGATTCTTCCCGTCGCTGCCTCCTGATTCGATCCATCACCAGCTGTTTGCATCGAGCGCCATTCAAAATTAAAGCAGGTGCATCATTGCAGCGCTACATGTAAGAGACGTACACGTGTGGCCGATATAGAATAATGTCCTGGTCTCACAGGAAGCGTCTTTACGTCCTCCAGCAGCTTTTCGCTGAATCGCCGCCTCCTGCCGATGTCGACACCTGACATCGATAAAAGCGGAGCGGCTCATCCGTTGGGCCTCGCGCGATAAACGCTCGACTTCAAAAGCGGCCGGGTCTTTTTTAGGAAGCGGCGGTGACAGGTTGCTTCCTTTTGTCTGCGCACGGCTCGGCTCAGGCGCTAATCTGCGGGCCGAGTCCGCCGCTCGCCACGTGAGGCCTTTGAGGTCCGGACTCTGGGTTTTGACCTCGGCGCTCTAAGCTTCCTGTCAGGGTTCGGAGAGAGAGTGGATAGAGGGGCGGCAGGCGCGGGGCCATATGGCAGAACGCAGATAAAGACGGGATCAAACCGTGCGCTACAGAGATTAGCGTCGGAATCAAAGACGCCAGCGCTCACATCTCTGTTTCATAGCCAACATCTATTGTGCTGACCTGTCAGAGACCACACTGCCCCCTGCTGGATCCTGGAAACCTCACTATGCTCCACCATTAATTAGTTTAGCTTCTCGCTTAATTTGTAAAAAAAAAAAAATTAACTGCGCCGTCTAAAGCGTCTCTCTGACCTCGTCTCCCTTCAAGCATCATTTAAGTTTTATCTAAAATAATCACATCTCATTAACACTCAGGGTAAAGTCACTTAGTGGCTCGTTACATGCTGTTTAATTACGTTAAATATAGTCGAGACTAAACTGGCGCCAATCCACTTTAGCTACTACGTATATATCCATGGAGGATGTTAAACTTTGAAACCATCTGTTGTATTGTGGGGACACTTTTAATTTTATTGTACTATATGTATTCACATTACTACTAATAATATTATACTACTCTGGGTCTGTTCCTGAAAGCATAAAAATACACTATAGTGCACAATGAGGGGGGTGTGAGCCTCCCTAGAGGTGAAACTAGGTATTACAACAATGTGTACCACATACAACAGCTGTGATTGGTTCGTGTAGTGGCTTTCGGCTCCTCCCTCCTCTACTTCAATGCAACGTAACTTAAGACAATAATATCTGCTCTGTTTTCATCACATTTGTTAGAAGTTAGCAAATTCAGACCACACCACCTAGTGGATTGATGGTGTGATTGAAATAAAACAAAAAAAATGCACAACCATGTATAGACACAAAACGTATGTGTGTTGCTGCTTTCTAGATGCTAAGTGGAACTGTTACAAGAATTGAGGACTTGCTCCATCATTAAATCTTACACACTGCACCTTTAAAATCCCCGTAATCTAAAGAACGGAGATATCTTGTGACTATGCCGTGAATCCGGTTTAATTTAATCCACTGGAAATTTCTGAGAACCAGAGAGCCCCTGATGTTTTCGCCCATATTTACCCTGTATTGCCGCCTGCTCCCGCACTGTAAATATGTATATATGCAGATTCCTGTCCTGTGTTGTGCTGCAGCCTCACAGGACTCACACCGCTGCAGGACCACAGGTCGACCGGCCCACCGGGAGGAGGAAAGACACCTCCCGCTGCGCCAGATGGCTCCTCGGCCCCTGCTGCCAAAGTGGCCGTGCTACATAATCATAGCCAGATGGTTCGCTAGGTAACGGTGAGGTCACGCTGCCCAAAAGTAGTCACGGTTACGGGTTGCGAAGTACGGAGGGGACCCCCTGCGGTGACGGTTTACACAGCGAGGTGTAAAAGCCAACTAGTTAAAGTACCGAAGTCAGGGCATCGGTATATTATTCATTATTGTCGGTGTTTCATGGCGCTGACTCTCATCTGCCAGACAATTTTATCATGAAAAAAAACAGTTGGGGGTCATAAAGTGTAAAAATAATTTCTCTGTGCGGCATGTGGAGGGAATCATGATTGAAAAGTCCAGTTTCCAAAATTCAGGTGAAATAATCTCTACCTCTATTGAAATAAAATGAAAAACAAAATAAATAGAGTGATGTTTTTACGAGTGTAAAATCACCTGCAAGTGTGAATTGTTGTTGTCATGAGCCCTTCAGGGGCAGGTCCTTCTCTCCACTCGAGGGCGCCATGTAGCACTATCATGTATTTGTATGGTACACACCCGTAGTGTAATATGCAACTCCACCACTAAATGGCAGATTTGACAGGTTATATCAATTACAACCTTGATGTTTTCTTATATTATGCTAAGTGTTGGTTTTATTGAGGCTACCTTTATGTACAGAAATAGATACTACTTCTACTCCCTTACATATATCCTGTTAGCCGTCATGGTGTTTTAGCCATGCATCCACCAGAGGGCACTGCAGGGCTCAGATTCATTCAGTTGCAATGTTGCAACTTCACCACTAGATATTAGTGAAATCTGCATGCTGGACCCTGAACCCAACATATAATGTAAAGATAGATTTGGTCCGATGTTTCACTGCGGTGACCCCTTGTGGCTACTTAAATAACAATGTCCCATGCTACAGGATACATTTGACCAAAAGAGCGATGCATGTTTGATATGTTGTAAATAATAAATAATTTGACTAAAGTTTTAGTCACCAACATTTTACCAAACAGGTGTTTGTTGTCTGTAAACATGAGTCCTTTCTAAAGCCACTCGCAAACCACCTAGTATTAAGTCTTTTAAGTACTCGGACTTGGCCGCTAGTCAAACACTCAGCTTGTGCAAAGCTGCGATGATCCGTTAAAACAAAGTGTTTGAATGTCCCAGTAAAAAAAAAAGCAATTAATTTTTAATCAGAGGTTCCTCCCATATGGTTTCAGACTGGGATGAAGGAACAAATACCAGCTTAAAATAAACCGTGGGGAGAAAACATCAGGATGGAGCGAGGTGTTAGATCCGTTCGGCTCTCAGGATTTTTTTTCATCGTCTCGTCTTTTTAATCTGTTTGTCCGTTGGTTTTCTGGGGAGGGGGGTTGGCGGGGGGGTTCCCTGGTGGTTTTGAAACTGGGTAAACAGTGTAGGACTCATTGAGCTGTCAACAGCACTCCCTGGTGGTGAGACGAACCTTCAAGAATCAATACTGTATGATTATATCCAGTGTTTCTGTCTCTATACGCCGATGACATTTCATCGTTTCTGGCATATGAATCTTCTATATATATGAAAAAGACTTGAGACTCATTCTTAAAGTCCTGTGTCTGGGATCTCTGCTCATTTCATTCATACTTGTGTGAGCAGTCTGGGGACTCACAGAGACTGCAGTTCCATCAGTAACTGTAGGGGACAGTGTGGTCAACAGTTCAAGAGAGACGACCATGGGACATTGGCAAAACTTTCTCCTGAGGGACTTCACGATTTTAATGATTTCCCTTCACCTTTCCTTCGTGTCATTTGATAACTTTGACTCTGCACTGCCCCCTGGTGGATGCATAGCTTAAACAACATGATTAGACAAAGGATATGTGAACGTAAGTAAGCTACCTCCCGGAAGTAAAGGTAGAATACATAAAAGAAGCTTTTGGTATAAAATTGTCACAGTTATAACTGATAACAAAAAAAAGACACCTGCCATCTACTGGTAGAGTTGCATAGTGCGGCTGGACACCCATCACCTAGCCCTTCCCTTCCAAACATGCAGGAGAACCTATGGTGGCCTTAATGGTGTCATTACAACTCAACAGCAGTCAAATTTGTCCATTGTGAGCTACTGTAAAGACATGGTGGTGCAACATGGCGCCCTCTAGTGGAGACGATGTTTTCATTGCAGGTCCACAAACAGGTGAATTCATAATAGAAATGCCAATACAAATAATTCTATCTCCAAGTTGAAGGGGTAACTACTACTTGTTGGTCGAGAACCTTTGTTCGGTTGAGGTTCTGAACGTGGTACTTTCCAGTTGTACTACTCAAGTATGAAGTGTTGAGCAGTACGGCGGGGGGGGGGGCG